>CAJFCP010025984.1:23771-48150 GCA_904066005.1 Synergus itoensis | reverse complement strand
AAAAAAAAATTTTTTTTTTTTTTAAAGGTATAGTCAGAACATCCAACTATAGTTAGAATAGGTCGAACGCGCCTAATTATGAATTTCCATAAAGGTATACACAACCAAAATTTTTGTATGGGTCAAATTGACCCAGGGTAAGGACCGAGGGTTAAATTAAAATCGGTTGAGATTTCAGTGAGTGTAGCGAATTTTTAAGTTTTTCGAATTCTCGAGAAGAATTTCCATACAAAATTGAATTGGAATTTTTACTCGCAGTTCGTTGTAGTATTATGTAATTCCAATTGTGATACCTAAATATCTCGAAATATATGGAAATACGTAAAACGAAATTTATCCAAATGTATCGAAAATTTCGAAATGCCTCGAAATATGCCAAAAGATATTGAAATAAATCGATACATACATAAAAAACTTTCTAAAAATCTTTAAACTATTCTGAATTCTTTTGAAATGTATTAAAAAATGTCTTTTGACTTTAAAACGAGTCTGAATATTTCCCTGAAAATGATTCCCTGAAGGAAGAATCTGAAATGATCGAAATGCAGCAAGAATTCAAGTTTTCTTTGCAATCAGTTTCTATCGTGATATATAGAAGGTACGGTTCGCTTTTATGGAAGGAGGCATTCGGTCGTCTATTGTGCTCGACAATGCTCGTCATGCATCTCACATATCGCGAAAATCGCTGTTATAATTCTTTTTTCGCAAAAATCAAGTTTCCTATTGCTGACGACATAAGCGAGATTCGCTCTTGTAGTTTAGATTCTTTTCACTACATGAATTTTCCCAATGAAAAGACCGGCGAGACTGGATTGTGTAGATTCACTTGAATTTACGGATGGTCTTTCAATCAATATCCTTTCAACTGGTTGAAAGATTTTAGTAAGCCGAATCTTGTAATAGAATCCTGTTTCCAAAACACAAAATTGCACCTAATGCAAATGAGGTGCATGAATATTCCCCAAATTTGATTTAACATAATTACCATTCAACCTAAAGTCATGTCATCGAATTAGCATTTTCTCTAATTTTTATACACCCGAATTATTGTTGAAATTAATCTCTGTTAACCTAATTAACGTTAGCTCTAATGTCCATAATCCCGATTTTTAATGTGTTCTAATTGAAGGAATGTTCATTATTTCTAATGTTTGCTTGTCCGAATCTTAGTTTAAGCCAATTTACAAATTCCCGAATTAACATTTGTCCTAATTTCAGTATAACCGAATTTTCAATTAAATATAAAAAATTAAAGTTCAAACAGCAGATGAGATAAAATATGAGACAATGGATAAGAAAAATAATAATACAAAAAAAAAATAAATAAAGATTGAACGATTCCACAACTTAAGAAAGCATTTATTATACTTTCTTGGCGATCTTAAAACTCGATTCGAATCTCCAATGTGTCTTGGTACAAAAAAATACAACTCTTTCGTACCCGCTACAAGATAAACTCT
This sequence comes from Synergus itoensis, assembly GCA_904066005.1. Taxonomy (NCBI): domain Eukaryota; kingdom Metazoa; phylum Arthropoda; class Insecta; order Hymenoptera; family Cynipidae; genus Synergus; species Synergus itoensis. Next base: position 46,690 of record CAJFCP010025984.1, on the reverse strand, counting down.
AAATTCTAACAAAGTATTTGTCTTTCCACAGTACGATGTTTTTTTGGAAGAGATAAAGAGTGTAAAGAGGAACAAAGACAAGCTCATGCGAAATGCAATAAGAAAATCAATTTTCTTTAGTCACATTGTGAGAGGCGAGTCTTCTTATACTAAAAGTATCTCGAATTCTGCAAGCAAGGGAAACAACACTTAAAAAAGCAACTTCATTCATGCGATAAACGATAAAGTGTTTCGAAATTTAAAATCACTTCAAGTCAGTTAAAATTTGTAAAAATCTCTAAAATTTACGACAACATTGGAAATCTCTCAATATTCCTTGAAATTTTTTGAAATTCCTAGAAACGTCTTAAACTTTTAACGAAATTCCTTCAAATTTGTTAATATTCAATGAAATTCTTTAAATTTTCACTAATTCTTTTCAAATTCCTCAAAATCAATTTAAATCCTTTAAATTCAACAAAAAACCTAAAAATATTTTTAAATTCCTAAGAATCTCTTGAATTTTTCTGTAATCCTTCAAAATTCTAGAAAATCTTTTAACAATCTCTTGAAATATCTTAAAATTCCACGAGGAAATTAAAAATCCCTTAAAATGCATAAAAATCTCTTAAAATAATATGGAAACTTCAGAATATTATACAAATCTCTTGTAATCCTTTTAAATACCTAAAAGCTTGTTAAAATCCTTTAAAATTATTGGAAATTTCTTAAAATCATTAGAAACTCAGAGAATATCAAAGAATAATGCCTGGAAATTCTTTATAATATCCTTCAAAATCCTCGAAAAGTTTCTAAAATCTGTTAAATAAATTATAAAATCTATATATGCATTACGACAAAAATAACATAGTTAGCATAAATAATTTATATTTTTCCTCACAACTACTCGCATTTCCCTGACATTTTCCTGTCAAATTTTTTTGTCCCCTACATGTGGCCACCCTGGTTTAATAAACTTTTCATCGTCCCTCCTTCAGGGGAAAAATTAATTTCGAGCATCCCAGGAAGAAAAGTGCAAGGTGAGAGAAATCATGCGCGGAATCGGAAAAATGGAAAATGAGAAATAAGAGTACGATTCTTTGAATCTGTGAATTTAAGAAGCGAGTTAGAGAATTTAAAAAGGCAATCGGAGGCAGTCTGAAGTGAAATCAAGTGGAGTCACTTGGTTCGAACAGAAGATTCGGTTGTGAAAATATTCCCGTGCGCGGAAATGTTGCGCAGTAGCCTGTGGTCAATGCGCAGTGGTTGTATGCGCTAGTCAGATTTCGGCAGTTGCAACCACGGGGGTGAAGCTGGCATAGGAACTTCCGGTAACAAGTCTTACTTCCGTGCCAGGCCGATCTGGGGTCCTTTATAGGGAGTTTAAAGTTATACAGTTTGTGAGTCTAGGGAATTCCGATGTTGTTAATGTGCGAGAACTGAAGCCGAAAAAGTTGAACGGGTTGACGGTTGACCGCTTAGGTTATGTCAGAAAAATACGTGATATACTTTCAATAAAAAGGTAAGTCTATTAATTATCCTTTAATTTTATAACGTTTCCCTTAGAAAAAGTTACCGATCAGAAAATTAGCAATCGTTTCTTTATTCCTGGAAACTGCCTCTACCGCGTTTTTAGAAGTTTTGTACTTATACCTCGAAATTCTTTAAAATCAAATGAAATCTCTTTAAATCATTAAATCCCTTATAATTCTTTTAAATTATTTAAAATGTCTTGAAATCTTATAAAATTTGTTGAAAATTATGAAACTATTTTAATATTTTTTGGAATTCTTTAAAAATACCTTTAAATCACTTAGAATCTTCTGAAATCCTCTATCCCGTAATTCAATGGACCTCTTTAAGTATTGAATTGAATATACTACTGAATTTTTACTGTTGAATTAATTGGATTTTATTTCAGCCTGTAAGAAAATGAAAAGGATTTCTGGACCATCGGAGGCTAAATTTGAGATCGCGGGATTCAAGAGATTTAGGAACTCCTCGCTTTGGGGCATTCTGGAATAGGTGGACATGTTTTCATAGAATCAAGAGAGTCCCATAAAATGGCAGACTGGAATTTTTGTTCCAACTGGTGTAGCTGCATATGACAACAGAATTTTAATCGGTAACTATGTGATTGTATCGCTTGTGATAATTTGTGATTGCAATTTATATGCCAAAAATTAGTATTAAGAGATTCTAATAGCATAATGGAATTACGGTAGTCATACACATTATGTTTAATGGAAATAGGAAATTAGCTTTATTTAAATAGTTTAGACTTGGTCACTCACATAAGTTACGTATCACATTGTGTTCAATCAACGTAGGAAATTACCTTTTTTTTTTAAATACTTTGGACTTTGTCAATCACATAAATCAAAATGGAAAGTACAATTGGAAGATTGAAATATTCATGCAAATTTCCAAAATTTTCTAAGGGTTTAACTTGTTCTACAATTTGTTATTCTAGTTATGAATTAATACTCTAAGAAAGAGATTTTATAAAAGAAAGACTGTTCTTATAATTAGTTCTACAAGAGTTGAACTCTTTCATTAAGTTTTCACGATTTATAATTGTTCAAAGTATAATTTAAGTTCTTCTACAAATTGTTATTGTATTTCTGAATTAATACGAGATCAATATTCTCTAAGAAAGAGATTTTATAAAAAAAGACTGTTTTAAATAAAGAAAATAATTTTGTACCTTGATTCATTGCGTTCACTTTTTAAAATTGCTTTTCCAAATAACTATTTAATATGACAGAATAACGATCTTTTTATTAATTAACAATGCCATTTACGATGTTACTGCATAATTCAATTCGAGTATGCAATAACAACGATTAATGGTATTGTTAATTAATAAAAAGGTCAATAAGAAAAATATTTCGATTTTGAATATCCCGTCCGCATGCTCGCTTTTGAATTTAGTTCTGCCAGGAGGCACTTATGGCGCATCGGTCGCTCCATAAGCGGCCATATTGCCAAAATCTGTTTCCACTATTTAACATGGAGCTTCACCCCCGTGGTTGCAACTGATTGCTGATTTCATGAAATCAGTAGAAATCAGAGAAATCATTTGAAATCAATTGACATCCTTTTTCAAGATTCTTTTGATTTCAGAGTGAATGGCCCCTCGGTTTCCCGGTGCCATCTTTAAGGTTCGTTTATACTTTACATTGATTAAACGGAAGGTTTGAGTGGCTGTAAGGTGAGCTACAGCCGGGCATCAATGCTAATGGCGTTGCCATTGATACTCTCGTAGACAGCGATTTGCCATCAGTGCCTTAGCGTATCTCAGAATTATACAGCTCTAAAATTACACGCGCCATCTTCTATCATCAACCCTTGCAGCATCCCTTGGCAATAGACTTCCGGATCGGTGAGCACCTCCGGTAAATGCCATGACACCATAGCTGTTACCTTTGCTTCCATCAGAGTGCTATCTACTAATACTAAGGTACTAAAGATCACCTCTTACGTCGATCCTGTCGTCTAGTCTAGAAATCAAGGCTCTTAATAGAATAATTATCACCGGAAGTAACTTAGTGCTAACTAGTTTTGAACACGTAATTAAATAAAGAAGAAAGGCGATTAAAAGATGTTTTTTAAGTTTATTAACTTCTCAATTGGTAGTTTTAAGGTAAATGTCCTAATTCGCGTCCATTTCCCTATTTGCGTCTTAACCGAATGAATTAATTAGTAAAATAAATAAGTTCATTCAAAGAAAGTGTTTATCTGAATTAGTGGTTTAATGAAATGAATTAATGATTTTAATGAAGAAAAAAGATCAAAAATCATGATACTATGTTTTGCAGATTGCATAATATAAAAGCGATGAAAAATAAATTATGCAAAAAATTATAAACTGAAAAAAATGAAGCGTGGAGCATGTAAATTACTGCCTTATGTTAACTGGAAATTCTGAAAGGATTTTTTTATGAATCGTGAGCATGAACTGATACTCGTAAAGCACAGTTCAAGTTTGGAGAGAATATAAAAAAGCACTTTTCCCTTGCTGACAAACTAGCGAGGTAACTGAGGTTTTTATGCATTTCATAAACAAAAAAAAAGTAAGACCACTTTTTCCACACTTTTCTGCTTTTCAGTTTATATTTATGCTTCTGCGTTTTTTTATAGACTCTTGGTAATAAATTTCATGTAAAGATCATTGACTCTCTGCAAATTCTGTTAACTTTAAATAACTGTAAAAATTATAATTGTGAATATTGACTTGATAATAGTCCTATAGGTTCCTTTTAGATCCAGATGAAATTCTTCAAAAATATGTTTACCGAAGATCGATAGAAATGAAGATATTGAACTTTTTTGGATTTAAAAAAAATTAGTTTTTCAGGAATGTCTTGAAAAATATTGCCCTTGGAAAAAAATGTGATATAGGCGTTGTAGATCTTTTAAAAATAGATGTTTTTTGTATCTACACTTTTACTCTAAAACTAATATTTTTCACAAAAAAGTGAAAAAAGCATTTTTAAAATTTTTGTTCTTAAAAGTTAAATTATTATCTTGAAAAATATTAACTTTAGAAAAAAAGTGTAGATACACGAAATATCTATTTTAAAAAGATCTACAACTCTTGTTTAATATACTTTTCTCCAGAGTCAGTATTCTTCGAGATATTCCTAAAAAACTAATTTTTTGAAAATCCAAAAAAAGCTCAATAACTTCATTTCTATTAATCTGCGGTGAAAATCCTTTAACAATGTTTCATTTGGATTTAAAAGGAACTTACAGGGCGATTGTAAAGTCAATATTCTTGAATAATTTTTTCGGTTCAGATAAAAAAAGAGAGAAGATGAACATTGAGATAAAAGATAAAAGGACCCAAAAACATTGAAAATCGTGTCAGTGAATTTGGTTAACAATAATTTATTGAAGTGAAATTGCATTTATCCACGAGTATTTGCTGATAAAAATGTTTTATTGCATACTGTTTGACAAACATAAAAAGAAACGAGACTCATTGACGCAAAAGGTTTGGATTTTGGCATTCCTTGTGCATCTCACAGTTCGATAAAGAACAGCTGTGGTAGAATGCTACAGCTTTTGGGAGTTATAGGCAATTGGATAAAGCCAATACTCGTAAAATGAAAAGGATGCCATAACAGTGGCCGTAATGCGACCGAAGAAGTTCATGGCTCCTACGTACGTTACGACAGACATAGGAATAAGGCATTTGTCATGAAACTCGGAAAGTTTGGCGCGAAAAATGGAAAGGTTAAAATTCCGTAAGAGCCTCTATATTTCGTTCATAAACTCTCTTCCTGTCTGACATTTATTTTCGAAGGCAATTTTATTCCGTTCCTTATTCATTAAGCAAAGACAAGCCACAAGAGAGAGAGATTTATGTCTCCTTCTGCACTGAATAAATTGAATAAAGAAAGTTTCAATTATTCTTGTAAAAGAAATCAACATTTTTCAGAAGATTTTCATTTTAGAGGGATTTTAAGTGATATTTGAAGATATTAAAAAGTTTGAAAAGAACTGAAAAGATTGAAACTTACAATATTAAAATTAAATTAATTTTCGGTACCGTCTTACGTTATGTCTGAAAATTATTTTCTATAAAGTGGTGTAACAATTTCATTTCGAATATCTCGTCCTGTGTCTTATGTTTGCACTGCGGTAGTTGCCTGGAAGCGATAACCTTTCCCTTAACCATCGCTAGATCTTCGAAGTGGGAGCCTTTAAGGTGCGTCGTATTTCTTCACTATCCCAACTGCCCCCGCCTTTCGTAGGAAAGTTACGGGAAGTGAGTCAGGGGAGGAATGTTCCAAAAAGGAAAAAGAATATAAAGATAGAGAAAGACAAAAGGGAAAATATTATCTGTCTTATCGTATCTTCAAATTCCAAAATGAGGATAAGTTAATTTGCTGATAAGAGGTCTATATCCCTCACTTAATTAACTGGATCAGTGAATTTTATTCAACTGTCTCAGGATCAAAATTTTGATCTTGATCCTTTCTTACAGTTAGGGGAGATGTGGAAAGGACATTTAAGGAAAGTCAGCATCCTCAAAATTTGACCTAGTTAAGAACTGCCCTCATGCTTATCACAATACAATCTATTGAATTGAGTTACTAGCAAACTGAATCCGGGAAATACGAAGCATTGATGCTTCAATTTCTAATTAAAGGAGATATCCCCTCATCTGCGAGGAATTTCACGTCTTTTTAGCTTTAGAGTGGTTCCGTCTGACTTAATAAATTGCTAGTTTCCATTTCTCAACAAATCACATATAATCATCATATTGTAATATTTTCACTCCATTCTTTTTAGTCCATAGGAATTAAAAAGCAGGGGATTCTATTTCTCACTCCCTCGGGAGTAAAAATTCCCTACTTTTCACTCCATCGGCAGTAAAAAGTACTTATTTACTCCTTACTTTTTACGCTCTAAGGATTAAAAAGTAGAGAGGTTCTACTTTTGACTCCCTGGGGACTAAGAAGAACTTTTCACTCCCCGGGAGTAAAAAAGGTACTTTACACTCTATAATTTTTAGTCCCTAGGGATAAAAATTAGGAAGTTGTATTTCTCACTCTCTAGGGAGTAAAAATTCTCTACTTTTCACTCCTTCGAGAAAAAAGAATACTCGTTGCTCCCTAATCTTTAGACCCTAGGAATTAAAAAGTACGGAGTTCTACTTTTTCCTCCCTAGGGTCTAAAAAGTAATTTTCACATCTTAGGAACTAAAAAGTACTTTTCACTGCTTAGGGAGTAAAAATTCCCTAATTCTTACTACATCAAGAGCAAAAAATATTTGTTACTCCCTTCACCTTAGTCCCTAGAGATTAAAAAGTACGGTGATCTACTTTCTTAAAAAGTACGGTGATCTCTCGAGGAGCTAAAAAGATATTTACTAAAAAGTAATTTTCACACCCGAGGGACTAAAAAGTAATTTTAACAGCCTAGGGACTAAAAAATACTTTTCACTCCTCTGAAATGTGATAAATAAATATATTATCAGTCCACATCAATACTGAAACAAAAAATAATTTATTTTTACACATGTCGGGCATTATATTCTTCTACAGCTTTTAGTAAGTTACTTGGATAATATAGTTCAAAAAATTTTGAAAAAAGGATTTAGAAAAGTGAATTGATAACCGAGTTTGGAAAAGGGGGCCAAAAAAAAAAGTTTAGAAAAGATTTCTGGAAAAGTGAGTTGGAAAAGAAGCCTAGAAAAGAAATTGGTGAAAATGGGTTGGTAAAGGTGTTTTGGTAAATGAGTTTATAACAGAAGTTTGAAAAAAGAGTTCGGAAAAGTTGGTTGGTTTTAGTTGAGCTCGTCTAGACAATCTCAAAAAGTAAGCAAACACATTCTAGAATTTGTACGCGCGGGAAATTTAAATTTCCAGATTTCGTCTGGAGTTTGCTTCTCTTTCGTTTTTTTTTTCTTTTTTTTTTGTAGTGGGAGCCTGAGGCAGGTATAAAAAATGTACGTCGAGATTAGCAAGAGTCAGGGATGTGAAGAGGATCGACGGAGATCCGTCTTTCTCGTCTTCTCGAACGATGCGTGTAACCCACGAATAGAGAGATTCTGGAAGTGAAAGAAAAGGGACCTCGAGTCCCTTACAAAGCGATTTCCAGTCAAGCAAGAACTCATTCGCCCGACCTAAGTACGGCTCTCGAGAATAATTCCCCTCGACGTGCAATTTCGAATTCTCATTATCGACGCTTCACATCCAATTTACCCCTTCCAACTACTTCCAATTATCTCCTAATGCTGTGCTAAAGCATCTCTTTAACTTAAAATTTTCAATCGCAAGAAATATTAATCCGCCATTTAATTAAATATTAATCTGCAAACAGAGCATTATATCTCAACTCTTCAGAGTAGAGAAACCAAAACAAATATCCTGACTTAAGAACAGATTACTCCCTAAATTTGAAACAGTTAAAACTCACTGATTCACAGTAAAATTTCACTGTTTCCGACAGTCTCTAGGCTTCCACTGTAAACCAGTAAAAAGTAACTGTCTGCGCCAGTAAGTATTACTGTTTTATCAGTAAGACAAATTCAACTGGATAAACCAGTGCTTTTTTACTGTTAGTTCCAGTAGATTTGTTCTGAAATATATCCAGTAAGTCTTTACTGGCAATCAGTAATTTGCCACTGAAATACCAGTGAACATTTAAAAAATCCTCCTCCCCCTACTCAATACCTATAAAAAATTTTACAGGTAAGAATGTCTAGAAAAAAGTTGGCACAATGCGCGAATTCAAAATTCTCCTTGCGCTGCATATTTTTACTGTTTCTCCAGTACGAATTACTGAATTAACAGTTATTTTTGCAAAAACTGTTCACTTTAGTACTTTTTACTAATTCTCAGTAAACTCCACTGACAAATCAGTAAAGTTTACTGTCTTATCAGTTATCACAAAATTCACTGTTTCAATCAGTGGTACTTTTACTGATTCATATTTAGGGAGTACGCATTTTTCAGATGACATATGTATAAATAAAACATTATCTTCTTCTTTTCTATGAGAAGGTCCTCTATTCATTTCACTGTCAAAGGGGAAGAAGCCTTATTGGCAGGGGTCTTCGGTATGTCTGTGATAAATGGTCCTTTTCGGTTAGCCCTAATCTTTCAAGAGAAATACTGAGTGTCGGTATCAATGTGATTTGTTATCGCGGAAATGTAACTGTGAAATGTTTTTCCATTTGCTGCATGGGTTCGTCAATCTATAAAGAAACATTATGTGCACCGATTCCCCGTTTATTTCTCCTCTACTTGGATTTTTAAGATTTTCTCGCAGGCGTATGAAATTGTTAGCATACGAAAGGAATGGAATATTGCAATAAGTGTGTTCTAAAATTATTTAGAGTCGCCACAAAATTCAATATTTCAATTTCCCTGACATTTCCCTGGCTTCGCTGACATATACCTCGACAATGAGATGACAATACACGTGAGTCATTACACTACGGTAGCATTTGAAAACTACAATATCACGTATTGTTTAAAAAAAGCTGTATGTGTTACAATACATAAATTGCAAGATAACATTACATTTTCAACAGAAAAACATTTCCTTTATCTACTAATACGTTTGCTCCTCTCTAAAATCCACAGTCTAAAAAAATCAGGTGCTGCAGATCTCACAAAAAGAAAGGTGTCTCAACGGATTAAAAGCTTACCGCTGAAGCTTTGAAGTAGACGAGGCACTGTTTAATGACATCCATGGTATCTCCGGTGAGACAAAAACTGATTCTGAGGTGCCGTCCTTTGCGACCAACCACCGAGCAAAGTTTGGCTTGGACGAATGGGTTTTGCGATCTCGAAGAAGCTAGAAGAGGTGGTTGATGAGGAGCGGCGCTCATTAGATACTGCAATGAGTCCATCTCTCTTTTCACCTTAATGCCCCCCAGATTTCGCAACCACTGGAAAGGGTCACCGAAATAGCACACAAATTATCCACATCTCACCCATAACTCACATGTTCAAAAACCTCAGAAAAGGTTAACCTATTTCTCTAATCTCAGGTCGAAACCACTTATTGATTCAGACTTCAATTGATTGAGCTCAATTGCTTTCACTTGCAAAAGCTCTCTTGATCTCTCTCTCTTTGCTCTGCGATGAAAAGAGACCATGCATTTTTGTATGAGACTTATGGTAGTCACGTACGGACATTTACAGATCGAGCTTCAGTCAGTATATATGCTCCGGGCGCTCTTAGAACCTGGGAACAGCTGTCCGGATCTAATTCCCGACGAATGGTACACTTTCTGAGGCAGGCGTGCCCTTTGTCGTCTTTACTCAACCTCTCGTTTGTAGCATTGCTGCAGGAACTGCAACTTGTCAGCGAGAAGCTAAAGCTACTTGAGGCGCTGCCTGGAAAGACTCGGTAGTTTCGGAAATTGATGCTCCACTCAAGTGACTCGGATCCAACTTCCGACGGATATCGATTTATTTGCACCTCATGAAACGATTCAATCAAACCACATCAATCATGATTCCTATCCACCACTGCACGCACTTTTCACTGAAACCTCAAATCCACAGGTGTAGCTTCGTCTCACTAGGAGATGCAAAACCCTAAGTAACTGCGATAACTGTAAGTAACTTCAATAACTGTAAGTGCAATAACTATAAGTCACTTCAGTAGCAGCAAAACTGTAAGTAATTGATTACTTAGAACAGCAGGTATCGGTTTTCTGCATTTTTCCAGATATGGAGTAAATCTTGGGTGGATTTGATGATGCTAAATCCTGGGGCTCGATCACCGGCGGAGTCGCGTAGCGATTAATGAGTTCACAAACTTCATAGCAGAGAAAGCAGATTCCAATGATGAGGAAGGTATCCATTGTCGAAGATGACTAAACTACTTGAATCTCAACTCCTGCGACTGAACTCTAAACTTTTCACGATTATATCCAACTATGTATGATTAGGTATGATTAGGTATGATTAGGTATGATTAGGTATGATTATCTAACTCTGATCTATCCCTAACACAATAGCATCATCTCCTCAACGAAGTTTTAGAGCCATAGAACCAACCTATGCCTGTTCGTTATTATTCGCTTGTCCATAATTTTGATCGGGGTATTATCAAAGTGTGATGACCGTGTCGGTGGGCATAGTGGGAGTCTCTTATCGCCCTTCGCTCGACTGATCGTTAATTTATCTGGTCGGGTAACCCTGACGTCAATCCCAGCAGATTATCCTTGGCAACGAGACTCGAGAGGCACGTCAACGGCACGTTGTTGGCGCCAGTGCCGATATCGTGCGGATGTTGATCGTACCACAAGCTGCTCTACCAAAAGCTGTTCTAACATAAGCTGTTCTACCACAAGCTGCACAACCACCAGCTACACTGCCACTATCATTGACACTACAACCACTATTATTTCCACTACAGCAGGGGGCTCATCGTATTAAACCAGCTGGTGCCATCGAAACCACTGGCGTCTGCCGCATGCACGTTTCGGATGCAATTAGCGTCGATGTGAGCTAGAGCCCGATTTCGAAACAGATGGGTATCTTTGCACTGCCTTTGGATATCTGATCGTGGGGACTGGATGCTCCTCTCGGAACACCTTGGCGTGCACTAGGTCAGAAGGACTCTCCGCGCAAGGAGCCGCAACGTGGCCGAGAGAGAGGAAAAGAGATGTAACAAGATAGAGAAAGCACGAGGAGAATGCGCGGGACACGAGTGGTTCGCAACGGGCCAACGTATGACTACCGGATATTCCCGCCGTGAGGGTGCGCCTTCGCGGGGGTTGGTGCGAGGGATGCTGGGCGACGGCGCGGTCCGCGGCGCCACCACCCTGCCTCTCGACCACCCCAACTCTAGAAACACTCCCCGCCACCCTAACTGCCCCAACAACCCCTCCGAGGAGACCTCCTGCCACATTTCGCTCTTATTCTTCAACCTCGTCTTCCTGCCTTCCATCTCCTCTGGTTACATTTCTCTTTCTTCTCTTTAGCTCCCACGCATTTATTACCTCTTTCTCTTTCTCGCTTTCAGCTTTTGCGACTTCTCTCTTACTATTTCGCTTTCACAGTCTCGCAGTTCCAAATACTCGTTGCGATAGAAACAAGCTCAGGATACCTATTCTGTTGAAGAGTCTCAAAGAAACGACTCCTTCGCAACAGTTAAGTAGGTAATACGCTCCTCTTAAAGGACTCTTATTAATTCTCTGACGCACTTGAGAATGCGCTTATTATACTTAACTTCTAGTGATTTCTCAAAAGTTTTAAAATTATGGGGACAATGTTTAAGTAGTAAGTAGTACTTGGCATTCATTCGCAGAAAGATGAAGGTATGTTACCATTGTGATCTGCAAGGTATTCATTTGATACGAAAAGCTGTATCAATATTAACCCTAGCCCTTAGGGAAAGTGTTGCCAGATTGAGCTACTAATCGCCGATTGGGCAATTATAATTGGTTGATTTGAAAATCAATAAAATTGAAAATTTTTCCAAGTATCACGTCTAAATTTGCTCGTATAGTAAGTATTACATACCCTTAATTTAAACTTTATATTTTACAGTTTTACACGTACGCTGGACGCTGGTGTTTTTTTTTTGGCTGATTAAAAACTTAAAAAGTTGATTATTATATTTATATAAATAAATTCTTTTAAAAAATTCTGTTAATTGTTTATTGAAAAATATGAATTAGCAAAATATTTTCAAAAATTAGGAAAATATCGGTATTATCGTAATATTATCGAAATTATCGTAAATATCGATATTTACAAGTCGATATATCGTTGATATCGATATTTTAAAGTTGGAAATATCGATATTTTCATTTCGATATTGCATCACTAACTCCTGCGTCCTCTACTGGTGACTTTTTTGAATGGGAATCTGGCAACACGGCTTAGGGAACGTACTTAAATAACGGAACAGCTCAAGGGGGGGGGGTCGAGAAATTCCATTACGATTTGTTATGCCAGGGGGGGGGGTATTTAATCCATGTACGTAATTTCTGGAAATACATATTTTTAAAATATTGATTATATATTTATGAATATTCACATGCAGAAATCTACCTACAAAAGGCATGTAATATTTAAATGCATACTAAAAATTTCTATTAATTTTAAGTCTTATATCTTATTATTTCTCGAAAACAAAAATTACGTACATTAAAAGAGGAGGGAGGAGAAATAAAAATATTTTGTTACAGCTTGTTACAGGGGGGGGGGGTCTTAGAGAGGGTCTTCAGTGCGTTACGAATTTAAATATGGCCCCTTAAGTGGCACAACTCAGTGGCGTAGATAGCTTTTTTCGATGGGGGGATATGACTTGGAAAAAAATTCAAGTATAAACATGAATAAACATGGAACAGAATAATTTTCTTAATTCTAACGTGATATTAAAAGACTCATGGAGGGGATTGATCCCCCTGACCGCCCCCCTTAACTACGCCACTGGCACAACTCTGTACTCGAATTGAATATTTTTGTACAAAAAAATGATCTAATGTAGTGTAAGGTATACTTTTAAAAATGTAATCAGTTTTACAGCGACGAATTTATTTTACATTGGTTAAAAAAATTGTTGGAAAAAAAAATTCACCTTTAGTTAATATGGTAATAAATTCCATGAGAATAGAAATAGAATAAATAATATGGGAATTTAATTTGAATTAATTTTTTAAAAAGTAATTCAATTTTCTACAAAAAAGATAAATTAAAAAAAAAATAAAGTAGTTCAATTTTTATCCACAAATGTATATTTTCAACGAAGAAAGTAAATTTTCAACCGAATAGTTTATCATTGAATAAAAAAAATGGATTTTTAAATAAATATTAAAATTTTCAAGCAAAGAAGTAAATTTTCATTATAGATAACTTACACAAATAATTACATTATTTTTACACACAAAATCACAAATTATACAGAATATTTTTACATAGGAGCTGAAAACCACAAATGCGGCCTTTTTTGAGGATCGGCATTTAAGAGTGAAAAGAGAGAATGAAAAATAGCTTTTTTTTAAGGGTGCACTCAAGGTGATGTTCTAATGATTTCTAAGGCACCTTTAGGAAGGAAGGTAAAGTGGTTCTACGTTTTATGAGAATGGCATTTAATTGCAACTCAGTAAACGAGACAAGTGCCTTATAAATAGGATCGTTACTTATGGAAACTAATTTCAAATAGGAGGTGAGAGATGGTTAAAGTCGAACCAAATGAAAGAAAATGTCGGGTTACGTGAAAATACAGGATTTAACTCAATCACCGTGATGTTAATTTCTCTTCGTAATGACATTTTACTTGCACTTTACAAAGGATATCGCAATTGCTTTTAAAAGGAATAGAGAAGAAACAAAAAAAAAAAGGTAGAGGAGGAAACTATACAGACAATTTTTTGTAAACTATTTTCGAATCCTTAAGATATTTTACAAATCAGGAATGAATGAATTCGAGGAAAAAAGTTTTATTTCAACAAAAAGTCATCCACTTCCGAGAAAATTGAAAATGTAATTCTGATTTCGAGATCAGGTAAAATGTAAATTTCTAATTTGAATTGCAAATTAGTGTAGTTAACATTTTGAGGATACAACTAGTCTCTGGTTCGACTTTGGACGGCGATGATAATTTTAATTAAAATTTCAGAATAATAATTCGTGAAGTTTTTTTGAAAATACGTCAAAAAATACGTCGGATTTAAAACGTTTCAGAGGATTTTACGAGATTTAAAAATATATCTGGACTTCGTAGAATTTAAAAATATTTTACGGGATTTAAAAGATTGCATTAAATTTCTCTTTAAATTTGTTAATATTCCATGAAATCCCTTAAATTTTAACTAATTCTTTATTCAATTCTTCAAAATAATTTCCTGATTCTGGATTTCAAAGAATTTAATAAGATTATATCTAAGATTTCAAGGAAAATTTCCGAGATAGACGAGCGCGAAAAAAATACACTTGTCGAAAAAGTTTTTCTCCTCCCTGGCACACACAATACTTTTTATATAAAACGCAAAATTTCAGTAATTTTTAATGCCTCTTAAGCGTGAGTAAAGTTCTACGTTTTACTGCACAGGGATTAAATTTATCGACATATTCGGTAGAATAACAAAGCGATTAAGAATTATACAGGAAATCTCAATGCTCCCATAAATCGGTCTTGGAAATCCTTTCGGTCTCGGCCTTCATAACTGGCTCATAACGTTTTATTGTTTTGTGCGTCATGTCACACTGCAATATCAAGACGCCATAGTTAAATATCATGAATCCCTGAACTCATACCGCAAACATCAACGTGTTTATGGTCATTCGGATTGAAACGGTTTACGACCTCGCAACCAAACGGAAAATCCCATATTTTATTGCAGATCGAAGAAACTGTTTGGCTGGAATGCAGTTGAAGCTTCAATCACTTCAATGAAGTTGGAGCTTCAATGAAGTTGAAATCTTCATGACACGGAGTCAGAGTTGTTCCTGAAGCTTCTTTAGAGAGATAATTATATAAACTTCAACATCTATTTAGGGCTTCGGCCTACCGCACAGTGTCCACCAGTGCGATACTTGTTCTCGCAAGTGTCCCGCCGATAGACCTCCTAGCCTTTGAAAGGAAGGAAATCCATTGCCAGAGCAAGGAACGAGCTTGCCTCACAAACGAGGAAGAGAACAGGCGAATCAAGGCCGAGGTGAAAAAGGAAGCCAGAGCCAGACTAACGCGCGAATGGCAAGAGCGCTGGCTAGTGATGGGCGATCCTCACCGAGTCCGTGAAGAATCGAGTACAAAGTACTCGATACTTTCGATCCTCGATTCGATTCTTCGCAAGTCGATGCATCGGTGGATCGATACTTTTTTCGATTGGATCGATCCTCGATTCGCTAAGTACGTGTGTGTGTGTGTCTGTGTGAATCAGTGTGAATTGTGAAAGTAGAGGTGGTAAGTTTAATTTGTATTGCGCATGCGCCGATCCCATAGTATCGATACTTTGGGATCGATACTTTTTGGACCGATCTTTAACTCGGATCGGATCGACAGTACTTAAAGTATCGATCCTCAAGGATCGATACTTTTTCTCAGGATCGCCCATCACTAGCGCTGGCTGAAAGCAAGCACAGGCAGATGAACGCACCAGCTCATTCCACAACTCCTCACGTGGTTAGGAAGAAAGCATGGTGAAGTCGGTTTCTACCTAACGCAAGCCTTAACCGGTCATCTTAAACGCTTCAATGCGTACCTCAAACGGTTCAAAATCAGGCACTCGGAAGCTTGCGACTTCTGCAACGACCCCATGGACGACGCAAAGCACACGTTGTTCGTCTGTCAAAGGTGGCAGACATACCGAGAAGAGATGAATACTGAAACGGGCATAGAAGTTAAGCCCGAAAACATGGTCTCTCTTATGGTGGAGTCTGAGGAAAAGTGGAGGAGCATAGAGACATTTATTGTCAAAACTATGCGCGACAAGATCCTCGAGAACCGGAGATTGGCAACAACGGGTGAGCAAGCCTAGGCATCAAAAGGTATCCGCAAGGACAGGGATGACGGAAGAGTCGCTAACACGACTATAAAGGGATCTCTGCTCACGAAGTGAAGCCCTAACGGGCAGTACCGCGAGTAGATTCATAGGTCCAGGAAACGGAGGTTTTAGGTTTAGTCGGTATGTCCAGACCCGTCCTGGAAGAGTCCGGCACAACGTCTATCAAAGATTTGCCCTTCTTTCCTTCGGTTAAAAAAAAAAAAATAAAAAAAAAACATCTATTTGGGGAACAACATTCAAGGAACTAAAATTGATATTAATATCCTAGCTTTTGCATAAACTTCCTATCCAGGTTGTTAGACAGTGTTCGATAAGGATTTACATTGGTCTGTAGAATGGTGGAAGCAATCAGGTCGATGGCTTGAGAAGGCTTTAGTTGTGTAAATACAGCTTAGAGGCTGTCAATGGAATTTAACCCAGGCTCATTGTCCACTAAATGCAGTCATTATAAATGAACACTGAGAACACTGAGAACACTGAGCTCTCACCAAGGGCTTTTGAACTTTTGAACACCGCCAATAAAACTGATAAAAATATATTATTTATCAGCAGAACTAATATCGATTACAAAACCAAAATGGGGTCAGTATTCACACGATATCGAAAAGGTGTGTATGTGGAGGAAAGGTTCGACGGTGGGAAGAAGTGGGAAGGGACCGAGGCGATATTTAGTGCTTTCACGACTATTGATATATTTCGACGTTTACGACTTTGGAGTAACTTTACGTAATATATGAGAGGACTTGGATTGTAAATTTCCTCACTTCCAAATATATGCCCATTCCAGGCAGCCACTCGAGCCACCATCACTATCGACGAAGTATCTTGTATTTACTTTTGCACGCCGAATCCTAAGCTCTTAGGCTCCCAAGTTGCAACCCACCAACACCACATGCACATCCATCTTCTTGATGTCAACTTCCGGTACTGACAACTGTCGAAAATACTGTTAACTCCCAACTCTTGCATCACAATTTCTCACACATCGTCATTCGTATCTAAGCTAACGAATCCATTTTTCCATCTCTCTTTACAAACCTCTTTTCTCTAACTAATTTTCCCATCTTCTTTTCCGACTTAGTTTCTTGATGAGGTCCTGAATGCAATCTACTTTTCCAACCTCTTTTTTCAACCTTCTTTTTTAAACCCATTTTCACTCTTTCCAAACCTATTTTTCATCCCCCTTTTCCAATCCACTTTTCTCAACTACTTTTTCCACCCCCTTTATCAAACCCTTAATTTTACAACTTTCTGTTCTTTCCCACACCCTTCTATACATTTTTTTCAAATTTCCTATTCCAAAACCCTTTACTAATCCACTTTTCCCAGATTTTTTTATCATGAAACTGAAAATTTCAACGTTTACGTCAACGAAAAGTTATTTTTTTGTAAAAAGGACGAGACATAAAATCTGATTGCTCTAAATGGTTCCATTCGATTTCAAAAGACACACAAAACAGTTTCAACCCCCTACCACACTAGGATCACCCCCAAATCATCCCCTAAGTAAAACAAAACTCATAGCACTTTTCCTAACTTCAAGACCTAAAATTTTATTCTTCTAAATAGTTCCATTCAATGCCCAAGAAAGCTCAAAACAGTTTCATCCTCCTAACCCCCTATGTTCACCCTCAAAATCAACCCCTAAGTACAAAAAAATCATAAATCCCTTAACTTCGAGAGCTAAAATCTGATTGCGCTAAATGCTTCTATTTGATGTCCAAAGAACACCAAAATAGTCTCATCCACCTTACTCCCTAGATTCACCCTCAAAATTAACCCCTAAGTACAAAAAAAGTCATTGTAATTCTTCTAAGTTTGAGACCTAAAATTTGATCTTTCCAAATGGGCCCATTTAATGTCCAAAGAAGCCAAAAATAGTTTCATCCAACTAACCCCCTAGGTTCACCCTCAATATCAACCCCTAACCTTTGGCGTTGATTTTGAGGGTGAACCTAGAGGGTTAGGTGGATGAAACTGTTTTGGGCTTCTTTGGACCTTAAATGGACCCATTTGGAACGATAAAATTTTAGGTCTCGAAGTTTAGAGATTTTTAATGATTTTTTTTGTACTTAGGGGTTGATTTTGAGGGTGAACCTAGGGGGTCATTTGGATGAAATTGATTTCGGCCTCTTTGGGTATTAAATGGACCCCTTTGGAATGATAAAATTTTAGGTCTCCAAGTTTAGGGATTTTTAATGATTTTTTTGTACTTAGGGGTTGATTTTGAGGGTGAACCTAGGGGGTTAGGTGGATGAGACTATTTTGGGGTTCTTTGAACATAAAATGGAAGCATTTAGCGCAATCAGCTTTCAGGTCTTGAAGTTGAAATGCTGAAATGATTTATCATACCAAGGAAATTGATTTGAGAGTATATAATTTTGATATCATCATTTTTATGCAAAAATTAAATTCTCATTTTTACACGGGGTGGTAGGGGGTTGAAACTGGTTTGTGTGTCTTTTGACATCGAATTGAACCACTTAGCGCAATCAGATTTTAGATCTCGTCCTTTTTACAAAAAAATAACTTTTCGTTGACGTAAACGTTGAAAACTTCAGTTTCATTTTTTATTAACATACTTTTCCAAATCCCTTTTCACCCTTTTCCAAATCGCTTCAGCTTTAAATCCCACGGCACATTTTGAAACTATATAAATTCTGTCGAAAATTGGTTTGCGTCACAAAGACGAGGCGAGGTTATTAATTTGTAAATATTCTCCTCTTCTTTCCCTAATCACATCCGTTCTTGATTCCTTTGGCCGTTTGTAGCTTTCAGATAAGCTCAGTCGAATTGCACAAGCCGGGTAACTCTCACATGATGAGCGTGCTTTCTTTGGAAAATACAAAGAGGGAAATTGCAAACAAGCAATAGTGCCTGGAGGGATTCTCATGAAATGTGAAAGACTGAACTCTCGAAGGGCCTTTCCACCTTTGAACGCAGTTTTCAATATATTTTTTTACAACCCTATTCACCCTTTTTCCAACCCGTTTTCCTAATCAATTTTCCCACCTTCTTTTCTAACCCACATTTCCCAAGCCCCTTTTTCCCGTTTTTCCACCCCTTTGCAAAACCTCCAACTCCCTTCTCCTAATAACTTTTCCACCCACTTTTCCTACTTTTTTTTCCAACCTTCTATTCCAAAACCTTTTGAAATCCACTTTTCCAACCTCTTTTTTGAACCTACATTTTAAAAATCTATTCACTCTTTTCCACTCCCTTTTTCCCGCCTCCTTGTCCAAAACTATTTTCCACCCCACTTTTCCCAACCCTTTTTTATCATTCCTTTTATCGACCCTATTTTCAAGATATGCTGAGTGCCTTTAAGAAATTTAAAGAGATTTTAAGAAATTCAAAAAGACTTTATTAAAGGATTTTACAGAATTACAATAGATTTAACCATTAAAATCATATTTTAAGGGATTTTAAGGGATATTAACTAAAAGATTTAAAGACATTTTATGGAATTTCAAGTGATTTCGAAAGTGTTCAAAAGAAATAAATACAAGAAATGTCTTGAAATCGTTTAAAATATTTTGAAATCACTTAAAATATCTTGAAATGCTTAAATTAAAATTTAAAATCATTCTTAATGTCCTTAAATATAAGGAAAAAGAAAAAATATAAAAAGTTCGAAAACAGTTTTTTTTCTCCTTTTTTTGCTTTCTTTGATTTGCTTTCTCATACTTTTATAGTATATTACTATTAAACGAATTTTTGTTATATACTTGAATCACTTTTATTCAGAAATAATTATTTTTAATTGCAATCAACCAAAAGTAAACTTTATAAGTCAAAAACGAATATTTTGGTTCTATTCGATGCACAGTGGGATAGAATCCCGAAAAATTGGCCAAAAGTCCATTTTATAAAATCAACAATTGAAGTTTTTTTCCTAAAAGTAGACATATGAAAGTAGTTGAATACAAAGTTTCATTTAAAGATCTGAAATATTGACCAAAATATAAGCAGTTGATTTTAAAATTTACATTTATTTTTCTTGATGTTAAATTTGTTAAATGTCTTGTAATGCAAGAAATATTTGAATGTAATATGGAAACTGTGATTTTTTTCACAATAATGAAGTTGTATTAAAGTGGAAAATAATGCAAATAAGTCAAAAATATTTTTATTTTCGTACGATAATCTACCTTCTTTAATAAAATATACGAAATAATTTGAAGTTGACACGCCGCCGAACAAACGTACTCCGACCTACCACCTCTGAGGCATAAATCCGAGGTAGCATTCTATTTTTCACATCCTGAGCTACAACTCACATATGCGATTTTTTGCGAAAACTGATAAACTGATTGTACAAGGGAATAGTTGTACAAGACCGTCTATCAATTGGATTTTTGAATTGAAGCATGAATAATTATTTATATAAATAAACAATCACGAAAAATTACAATTTTTGAGTATTTGATTTTGTTTCCGAATATAAGACTGTCATAATGATACTGGACCTTAGAATTAATTTTGGTAATCATAAGGAGCATATATAGTTAATGTTATTTTAAAGCTGATTGTTATAAACAAATTACAGAGATGTGACTAAACCACGTGATCTAAAAACGTGACTAAACTACGTGGTCTAGAGTTCTGAGTCGGTTATATTACTTCGAGAATTTAAGAACTTTAACGTGGTCTGAACTAATAGTTAAAAAAATATTTAGTTTCTTCTTTGCCGCTAGGTGCGTTATGTGATTAATTCCCGTAAGTGAGGGTTTTTTTTAATACTATAAATAAATATCAGCGACTCGTAGGTAAAATATATTCCTGTTTGCAGGTAAGTCTTTTTTCGTAATCAGCTACGACTAAAACCCCCTTGAACTAATTTTCAAAAGAGTCAACAAATTATTTAGCATAGTAGTCCGCCATTTTGAATTCGCCCTTTTGTTTTGGAAAATTTTTACACCAGATTCGTATTCAGCGACCTGTAAAACCCCCTTGTACTAATTTTCAAAAGAATCAAAAAATTATTTAGCATAGTGGTCTGCCATATTGGATCCGCCATTTTGTTTTTTAAATTTTTGACACCGGATTCGTAATCAGCGACCCCAAAAACCTCCGAGTAAAATAATTTGGCCCATTTTATGAACATCTTCTACTTTTGGCCAAATTTTCGGGATTCTATCCCACTGTGCGATGCATAGAATCAGAATTTATGCATGAGAACATAAACCCAAAAAAAATTTTATTGACCTGTGTAATAGTTGCTAGAATGCTAGTGCCAAGAAAAAGAGAGCAACTCTACTAAATAGTGAATAGCTACTTGCACTTTCAGGCAATTCTGTCTAGCTAACAGCAGTTTGGGAAATTAGAGGACTCTCCAAAAACTTGAGCCTGTACAAAGTTCAGCTAAAGTAAAGCGATTGGCAATTTAGAAAGTTAGCTATAGTGCCTCTCGGTTCACTTCCAATTCTAAGTCAGATCTAAGGATGGGTCGCAGTAGAAATTTGCCAAGTTTCTTGCACTCATTATGTAAACTATATAAATCAAATTAATGATAATAAAATCGATGACATAATCGTTGATAGAACGGTATCGCTTATTTACTTGTTCTACTTCATATTGATCCTGAACCCATAAGTCTTTGTTCTTGTAATTAACTCCACATGCTGGGAGGATCGTATTAACGAACATGTACCAAAAGCTGGATTAGTTAACGTTACATTAATGAGTTGCGGTTTCTATTATCAAATGGTTATCTATGTCACTATCATGAAATAATCCAAAGTTTTAGCGAGCCAAGAGTAATTAACTGTTGTAAAGTTTCACGAAACAACAGAACAAGTAGAGATTGTCCTTATTTCTAAATAACATTAACGAAATTACTTGTAAATCATTTACCACTACTCTCTAAATCTGAACAAGCGAAAACCATATCAGATCAGTGAAATTCGCTGATGAATCAGCGGAATTACTCTCATAGAGGGCGTGAAATTCACTGATTCATCATCGAATTTCACTGATTTGGTAGGGTTTTCGCTGATTCAGATTTAGAGAGAATGTCACAAGTAAAAATAAAAAATTAAGACGCTTCTTGTTGCTTATGAACCTTTTTTTATATAATTAATTCCAATATTTCGAAACACTGACTTCTGTTATGCAAGGTGACCAATTTTAATCTATGAATTTAACGGTAGTAATAATTTTGACCTTAAGTTCAACTTTCAAGGTCGTTTGAAGATCAAGAAGATTTTTTTAAATGGCAACCCTTATTTTTGACTGTGGATTTAAAAAGAGCGGAAAATTTCACGTCAAAAGAAAGATTTCAAATGTGAATAAAGTTGCGAACGTTCAAATGAACGAAATATTTTTTTCAAATTATATTTTATTCAAAAATATTGTGCCAACTAAAAGTAACAATCAGGATTACAAGTTTATTTAATTTCTTATTATTTTCAATGTAAATGAATCAATATTTAAAAACTTTTTATAGTTACAAACACAATCAATACAAAAATTTGTTCATTTGAACGTTCAGAACTTTTCAATCATGATTTCAAAGAACTAAAAAAATTTCAGAAATTTGTTAAAATCCTTTGAAATTCTTTAATATCATTTGAAATCCCTTGAAATAGTAAAATTAGAAATTTATAGTAAAATTGCTATAGAAATTTCTAACAGTGTAATTTTAGAGCTTTGATTTATCCACATCAATTGATATGGATGACCTTAATACAAATTAATGTTTCGTCATTCAGAAATTGTTCCATATTCATAAATCATTAAGTAGCTTAAACACAAACATTGATTTTCAATTTGATGTTTTGATGAAATGCGGAATATCTTCGTGAGTGAACTTTAAAAAATGTCATAAATATTCAATACTTGAATGGGGCATTATTCCTCAAGTGTACCACCCTCAGAATTTGACTTTGTCTGATTGAACTCAAACTTGGGTAAAGTATAGTCCTACTAGGTACAACTTTAGAGG
>CAJFCP010025980.1:216134-228193 GCA_904066005.1 Synergus itoensis | reverse complement strand
AAGAAGAAGAAGAAGAAGAAGAAGAAGAAGAAGAAGAAGAAGAAGAAGAAGGAGATAAGAGCGATTGGGAGTAACAAGGAGATAGAAAGAGATAGACTGTGTTAGGTGAGAGATAGATAGAGATAGAGAAGTGCGGATTCACTCTGTAAGCATTTCATCTGTCATCTACGAAGCTGTCATCAGATTATTATCAACTGCGGTACGCGATCTCTTCGTTGCCGCTGAAAATCGAACTCTTCAGACTTGCTGTAAAAAGTATTGTATTTAACATGTTGAGAAGCAGGCAATCCCCGATCGCGTGATGATGTCACTCGCCTTCTCGGCTCGTGACGCCAATCTCATATGCTCGCGAATTGCCTACTTTCTACACTTGTCAAATAAAATAGCTATTTCATAGCACGTCTGTGGAAAGTTCGATTTTCCGCGTTTCCGAAGACTACGGAAAGTAGTTGATTTCTGAGGTTCTTACTTAACACCTCTAGAAGTGTAAAGTAAGGCCCAAGGAGTGGTGTAATGAGAATTGAGACCATGATTCAACTTCAGTATTCTTCAGCGCCCACAGCGCCTCTGTGACCACACTGCACATTAATAATATAAGATTGTCTGCTCGTCTGACAGAGTGAGGTTAGGAATCCAGTGGGCACAAAATTTAGCGACGTTTTTACGACATCGTTACGACAGTTTTACGACATCGTAAAGAAATCCTATGTCCATGTCGTTAAGATATCTTTACGATATCGTAAATACGTCATAGGATTTGGCGACGTCTCTACGATATCGTTACGACATTTTTACGACATGGACATAGAATGTCTTTACGATGTCGGAAAAATGTCGTAAGGATGTCGTAAAGATGTCGCCAAATTTTGTGCCCACTGGGAACCTCACTCCGTAAGCATTTCATCTGTCATCAGATTATCAACTGCGGTGCGCTACCTTTTGTTACATAGTTCGTTGCCGCCGAAAATTGAACTCCTCAGACTCGCTGTGAAAAGTATTGTATTTGACATGTTGAGAAGCAGGCAATCCCCGATTGTGTGATGACGTCACTCGTCTTCTCGGCTCGTAACGCCAACCTCACACTCTCGGGAATTGCCTACTTTCCACACTTGTCAAATAAATAGCTATTCCCTAACACTCTGAAAAGATACTTTTCCAACTATATTTTCAACCCCCCCTTCCCAAATCCCTTCAAACTCTTTTTTTAACTATCTTTCTTAAAATTTCTTTTATCGACCTTTTTCCAACCATATTTTCAACTCCCCTTTCAAAACCTTCTTATTATCATCCAATTTTCCAAACCCTCTTAAATCTTTAACGTTAAAAATGTTCAATGAAAACACAAAACCTAAAAGCGCGATGACATATTTGATACATCAAACATAGGAACGTCATAAACGTACGTACGGTAAAAGCAACCAGATAGTCAAGTATGGGAACTGCCGTACTGCTTATTGTATACACTAAGGCTATTTCTACCTGACAGTTGCAAGAAAATGCTGCTTGATTTTTTTTCAGTGCGGCCTATGTTACTGTGCCGGGGCTATGTTTGGCTAAGGAGGCTGCCCAGCGGCGCAAGGACACATGGAAAAAAATTTGGTACAGATGCTGCACTACCTATAGTGCTCCTGTATTGCCACAATGAAGGGCGACTGCAGCGCCGTTTTAGGTTAACAGCTGTAATTTTTTGAGGAGTAACTCTTCTCCTGCTATCGGAAGAAGCGCTTTGTTCTTTCGATGAAGTCAACTGCTCCGACAAAAAGGGGCAGATGCTAACCCATAGAGATAGAACTCGTCTAGATTTTCGGTAGGGAGGGAACGCAGCGTGCTCAAATGTATAGTCGCATATTAACTCTCATCTTCCGTTTAACGCATCAACTCTGCCAATAGGGACAGCATCTGTACCAAATTTTTTCCATTTAGACATTCTCAAATACACTGCTCCCGCGATTTGAGTTCCTTCGATTAATGTCGTTCTGAGAAGTTGGATCGCTCCAAAATTTAGATGAGGGGTGGTGAGGAGTTAAGAGGAGAGGCTCTGCGAGCTCGGCAGTGCTCGGCAGTGCTCGGCAGTACCGTAGCGACAGAGTGGAAGTACTTTAAGCGGATAATTTCCTTAGTATATTATTGTGGAGCCCGCCGAGCTCGCGTTACGAATACTGGTACATACGACCCTGAGTTGTTTACGTACATCGAGGACTAACTTGATGAAGGTGCCAAATCGGAATATTATCCTGAGGACGGGTATGGTATAATGGGCTTACAGCCTGAGCGTCAGGTGGTACTCCTTCAGGGATCACCAACCCGAAATTATCCAATTACACTGGTCAACAAAATATGACCTATGTGGGGTTGGGATCAGACATATCATTTCCATGGTAGTTTTCTGTGCTGAATCCAAATCTGACTTCCGTTTTTCTCCATCATGTTACAGTTCCAGCTGTAACGGTTCGAAAGATACAAGGCAGAGAACTTGTCTCTTTCTAAAGAGTTGCCAATTTGACGGTCTACAAGTTCTCGAGGCGAATCATTGTACTTTTTCTAATATCTCATTGCATTAATGTCTTTAATATTTGCTATATTCACAATATTCACAGAGCTTCGTTTGGAAGAAAAGTGTTCAAGGCACATGCGTGTCTCCCCTCCACTTCTCTCCCCTCCATTATCTTACTACTTTTGTTCATATCGCGCTATTCGTGCTCCGCGTTATCTGATCTTCATTTGATGATAGCCCTCTGTGGTGTCACAGCGTATTCTACCATTGTACCTGCTATAGAACTTGAAATATTTCTATTTAATTCCTATTTATTTTTGCTAAGCTTTTATTCAAAGCTCAGTTTGCAACGATTGCAAAATGCAGAACAGCTGCAAAAATCATCCCGATAGCTTTTGCTACGTTTGCGGTATTTTCATCCCACCAAAAATGAAACAAAACATTTCTCCTACAATGCGAGAAGGCTACGAAATATATTTTCAGATTAAGCCCGATAATGGAGAAAAAAGTTGGATACCCAACAGCTGCTGTAAAACTTGTGCAAATAAATTATGGTCAGTACAACGAGGAGACTTTGATCGACTTTTTAAATACACTTTGCCTACTTTTTGGAGAGAACCTTAGAACCATATCGATGATTGTTATTTTTGTTTAACAGAAGTAAAAGGCTACTCATCACAATGCAAGAACAGCACTATTTACCCTAATGTTCCTTCCGTGACAAAAGCTGCTTATGACCATAACGATGCTTTACCAGGCAATTCTGTAAACCAAAATGCAGAAGAAATCAATGCTGATGAAAATCAAATCGTAAAATGTAAATCGACCGGCAACTTGCCGGAATTATTCGACCAGAAAGAATTAAATGATTTGATAAGGGACCTAAATTTATCGAAAAATCTAGCCGAAATCTTAGGCTCTAGGCTCAAAGAAAAAAATTTATTAAAAAAAGATGTAAAAATTACTTACCGAAATCGAGATAAAGATTTAAACATATTTTTTTCCAGTCAAGATACTCTCATCTATTGTACCGATGTAGATGGTCTTATTAAGAGCCTTGGTCATGAACACCAGCCAGAGAATTGGCATTTATTCATTGATGCAAATAAACATAGTTTGAAAGTTGTTCTCTTGCATAATGGAAATGAATATCCATCAATACCCATTGCTCATGCCACCAATATGAAAGAGTGCTATGCTGTTATGCAATTATTACTTGAAAAAATAAGTTACAATTCATATCAATGGTCTATCTGTGGTGATTTTAAAGTAATAGGTATTCTTCTCGGATTGCAATCTGGCTACACAAAATTTTGTTGCTTTCTATGCACCTGGGACAGCAGAGCACGAGACCAACATTATAATGTTAAAGTTTGGCCAGCCAGAAAGACATTAGAACCAGGAAAAATGAACGTTGCTCAAAAACCATTGGTTGATCGACAAAAAATATTACTACCACCATTACATTTAAAGCTCGGCATCGTAAAAAACTTTATCAAAGCAATCGATAAAAATGGAGGTCATCGTTTCTTGAAAAGAAAATTCCCTAAGCTTAGTGAAGCTAAAATCAAGGAAGGAGTTTTTCAGGGACCCCAAATCCGACAACTAATGTTCGATTGTGATTTTGAAACAACCTTGACTGACCTTGAGAGAAAAACTTGGTTGTCAGTAAAAGCTGTCATAAACAATTTCTTGGGGAACACAAAATCTAGAAACTACAAACACCTGATAAACACTATGCTGCAGAACTTTAAGGAATTGAAAGTGAACATGTCACTAAAGATTCACATTCTTCACTCGCACTTGGACTTCTTCCCAGAGAATTTAGGGGCAGTCAGTGATGAACCCGGAGAACGGCTTCATCAAGACATCGCTGAAATCGAAAAGAGATACCAAGGTAAGCGGAGTGTGAACGCTTTAGCAGACTACTGCTGGAGGCTCATGACTGATGAACCAAATGCTCATCACCGTCGAGCATGCAAAAGAAAAAGTTTCTAGGGAGTAGTAGCAGCTTATAAATATATTTTTTAAATTATTTAATTATTATTATTATTGTTATTGCAAATATTAAAGATATTAATGCAATGAGGTATTAGAAAAAGTACAATGATTCGCCTCGAGAACTTGTAGACCGTCAAATTGGCAACTCTTTAGAAAGAGACAAGTTCTCTGCTTGCATCTTTCGAACCGTTACAGCTGGAACTGTAACCTTTTTTGCAATTTTTTCTGCATCAAAAAACGAAGAGAATGACACCAGAGTGACTAAAAAATAAAATTTATTCACTTAAATATAAGGATTTTCGTAAAACCATTTTTTTTCGGGTTTTTTTTTTTTGTTTTTTTTTAATTATTTCAAAAACTATATGAGATATCGAAAAAACGAAAAAACCAGTGGATTCGGCGTTAAAAAACGCATCGAAAGCATGTCTCGCTTTGTGTGAAAAAAATTTTTTCACCCTTTTATCACACGATTTGTGACTTTTTGAAAAAATTTTTAACTCAAAAAATCTCAAAAACTTGACATGATGGAGAAAAACGGAAGTCAGATTTGGATTCAGCACAGAAAACTACCATGGAAATGATATGTCTGATCCCAACCCCACATAGGTCATATTTTGTTGACCAGTGTTACCAATTATAATTACCGATATTGTGCAACAAGTACGAAAAGTACACTCGAAGTTCCCAATAGTAAAGTTCCCAATAGAAAAAAGTTTCCAATAGTAAACGAATTCCGTTCTCAATAATAAAGAGCGTAATTCGCAATAAGCACTTGATACTACTGCTCATGCGTTGCGTTCGACATCTGATTGGCTGCTATTCACGGGCAGTTTAAAATACTAAAAATAGTATTTGATATGCAATACGCATGCGCAATTGATATGATTATAAAGAGAAGGGCTTTTCTTTACTATTGGGAATGGCTCTGGTTTGGATTTGTTTACTATTTGGAACTTCGAGGGTAGACAGTTCAAACAAGTGTGAAGTTTGCTGTACGAGTAAGAAGCGAATCAAAGGCGAGTTGGAAGCAGGTTAGGAAGGTGCGATCACTTTACGTGGTGGGGGTAATATTTCTGTGACGAGCTTTTATATAGTTCGCACGAATTCCGTGGCGCTGCGAACAGGACAGGGCCAGCGGTCTTTTGTAGATCTCTGTAAAGTTATGTAAAGTATTCAATAACATTATTTGACAGCGGGCTTCTCTCGTTTGTTTTGAACGTTTTGAACCTTTTACTTATACAAATTGTGTGATATTTGATTGCTCAAATGGGAAGAAGGTGTGTAGTGCCAAGATACCAAAGTGGGTATGGCGGTCATTTTGAGAAAGTTTCTCGGTTTGCTGTTCCGTGTAATCCTGTAGGGGGAGAAAGATGATTTTAAAATATAAATGGAAAATTCGTGCCCGGAAAATCCATTTGAATATTGCCTCTTTTTTTCGTGATCAATAAGAAACTGACAAGCCTGAGAATACGGGCCAGGTATTTTTGACCCCGGTTGGGTAAAAACGCCTACTAAAATACCTGGGGAACTGAGGGTTAAAATTATATCAACAGTATTATGTTAATAAACACAAATTAATTTGGGTAAAATTTCTATTCTACACTAGATGGTTGAGGAAAATAGTAGATTGGAAGGAAAGAGGACATTTTTATTATAGCGATTTAAAATTTCCGCCAAATTTCTACTGACCAAACTGCCTATTTTCGCACTGCGCCGACTCTGCCGGTCTGCTATCTGGCAGCACTTACAAATGGTATTACACTCGACTCTCCCAATATTAACCTCCCTAATATTAACAATCTCCTAATATTAACCGCATTCCTCTCTCAATATTAACCAGAATCTCTTTCAATAAACACTTGATACCACTACGCATACCGTGGCACTCGGCATCTGATTGGTTGCTATTCGCGCTCAGTTTAAAATTCGTAAAAAAATTATTTTATACGCTATACGCATGCTTAAAAGATGTGACGCATGTGTAATTGATATGACTATTGAAAACGTGGAATTAGGATATTTCAAAATCACTACTAGTTCCAAAAATATTGACTCCGAGAATACTGGGTATGCACATAGCAGACGTCCAATGCATTTTCCCATGCAAATGTTAAAGTTTAGTAGTCTTAAATTAATTAATTTTAAAGGATATTTTGTCGTCGCTTATCCGATTCAGAATAAGTTGAACAAATACTTTTTTTAGAAGGTATTCACATTGACGCTCACCAAAAACTAACACGCACTCTGTTTATTAGCCGAAGAAGGCATACTTGGAGGCTATGTTCGTAAAATGTAAACAGAAAGTCTTTTTTGATTGCCGGAAAGAAAAGCTGTTATAAAAAGAGTATAATGGGAAGAAAAAGTGTCAGAAAATGTTTTGTTGTTGGTTGCTCGACAAATTCTGACAATTTGGATGCAAAGTCTTTTATATTTCCAGATATTATAATGGAGACAAATAAAAAGTATCAAAGTATCAATTTTGTTCGTGTAACAATTCTTCACATCACTTGGTAAATTCGAAAAGTATTCGCTCATTAACATTTTCGCGTTTATTTTTTTTACATACAGCGATAGATCCGCAAAATTACTTGTTGTTTTCCTGCTGTCACTGCGTGTTATTTTTTGGTGAATGTCAAACCTTCTACAAAAACGTATTTGATCAATTTACTCTGGGTCGGATAACCCACTGGGCACAAAATTTGGCGATGTCTTTACGACATCCTTACGACATTTTTACGACATCGTAAAGACATCCTATGTCCATGTAAAAAAATCGTAACGATATCGTAAAGATTTTACGGGCGCGATTTAAAATAGAATTAATTTGTAATTCTTGAAAAAATATAAAATAATAATTATAAATTGTATATATTTGTTTTAATTTGCATAATTTTAGGTTTTAATTAATAATTATTAAAAATTAAGCGAATATTTGTCAAATAATCATTATTTTGTCTGATGGATTTAAACAAACAAAAAATGGTTATTTGTCAAATATTCGCCTAATTTTTAATAATAATTAACTAAAACTTAAAATTATGCAAATTAAAACAAATATATGCAATTTATAATTATTATTTTATTTTATTTCAAGAATTACAAATTAATTCCATTTTGAATCGCGCGCGTAAAATTTTGACCAATGGGAGAATTTCTCCAGCGGTCACCTGAAATGATGCGCGCGCTGGCGCCCCGTTTGGCAGCAGTGCCTATGACCTCTTTACGACATCGTAAATACATCTTAACGACATGGACATATGATGTCGTAACGATGTCGTAAAGACGTCGCCAAATTTTGTGCCCACTGGGAAGCGACAAGGAAATATCGTTTACAATTAATTAATTTAAAACTACTGAACTTTAACTTTTGCATGGGAAAATGCATTGCACGTCTGCTATGTGTATTGTGCAATGTGCATATCCAGTATTCTCGGAGTCAATATTTTTGGAACTGCTAATGATTGTGAAATATCCTAATTTGGTTAATATTGGGAGGGCCTCTGTTTTGGATTTCGTTAATATTGGGACAGTCATATGTTTTTTGGTCCACTATTCTTTTTAAATGTTGTCAATATTTTAGATATTGACTTTCATGTTGTAAAAAAATTCTTCCCTGTGAAGTTGGATGTTTATACTTTTTTCAATGCAGAATCAAGTTATCACCCAACTTTGCGGGGAAAGACATTTATGAATTTCAGTGTATTCTACCCACGAAGCTACGGAGAGACATGATACATATTTCACAAGTTTATTACTTACCTCCTGTATAGCACAAACGTTTCCATATTGAAAATATATTGGACAGAAACTTTTCCCGAAAGTCAAGTTTAATTAAAACTAGGTATGTAAAATTGAGACCGTTTTATTGAAATTAGTATATTAATTACAAAATTAGCACCTTGGAATGTTCTGAACCTTCCATTGAAATATTCCCAGAATTTTTATGAAAACTTTTGTGCTATACGGGTATCGGATTGGCACGGACTGATACATTGAGGATTTTTTGTTTCGACTTTGAATTGGCTCGGATTCATTTGAATAACAATGTTTCTATCCGATGGAATCAATAACTTCTCTGACGAAAATGTAGAAATTAGGTTATGAAAATGAAAATATTTATAAAAAAAATAAATTATCTTAATTTCTCTTTAAAATGTAAACTAAATTGTGAAGTGACTTCTCTATTCTTCTTCTGGTGTATTTTATGTGAGAATAACAATAAGAATTGTTGATCTTTGTTTGTAATTTAAAAATTTAACAAGGGATGCTTTCACCTATTTTAAAAATTTTTTTATTCTTTGAAGCTTCAATTGTCTATTCAGCTAGTCAGGAGAAACACTTATCTTGAAGAAGGGGCTGTTTATAAATATTCTCGTTGAAAGGGTCCATCAATTTTATCTGTGTTTTTACGGGGGCGCTGCTTTTTGTAGCTACTGTGGGGAGACGGGGCCGTTTTTGCAAGCAAAGGAAGCTTCCTTTATTTCAACCTCTCAGTGAAATTCCTCTTCTATCACAATTCGTTTATTTACCCGTTTTACTCTCCTCGTCAGCTTTCTTTCGAAGAGATTTCGATCCTCTGCCTCAATGGTAGTGAAGTAGACAGAATATTTCACGAGAGATACAATCTGCAAAAGAGACTAAAGTCAGGAAAAGAGAGTGAGAGTGATAGAAGAGCAAAAACCCTGTTTCAAGATGAATTTAGAAAGGGATTCAAATTTTTCAATGGAAACTAATCCTAGGATCTCAGAGCTATTACTTAAATATAATAATAATAGTGATTTTGATTGTTTTTAAGGAAAACTGTGCTCCACAAAGATAGAACTTGTATTAAAACGTGTTCAATGGTTTTTTATTTTTTTAACAAGAAATTCAAGGTTATATATAAAAAAAATTAATTTTGTAAGGTTCATTTAAACAAATGTAAAAGGCTTTAAATAAAAAAAACTAGCTGTGAAATTGTATCAACTTTTGTGCTCATTCAATGAGCACTTTACTTCCTGGAAGAAAATATGATTTGCTTCCTCATAGAGGAAGCATTAAATAATTAATCAAATGTATTAATATTAGGTCACCTGATTCGTGCCAACACAAAAAAAGTTCAGTTTCCTTTCATCAGCTTTAAATTTTTATTATTTGAGAAATTATAGTTGAAAAATTATTTTTGAATAATACGATTAACCATAACTTTCTAATTTCTCAATGAAATGCATTAATCACATAGGTCAATCGATTAGTCTCGACACAAGAAATCTTCATTTTCCTTACATCAGCTATATATTTTGATTATTTGAAAAGTTATATATAAAAATTATTTTTGAAAATACAATTAACCATAACATCCTTATTTTTTATTGAAATGCATTAATCACATAAGTCAATCGATTCGCCTCGACATAAGTAATCTTCATTTTCCTTACATTAGCTTTAAATTTTAATTATTTGAGAAGTTATAGTGGAAAAGTGAATTTTATGAAAATTATAAAAGTACGTAAAACTTGTAAAATTAAATATTTTGTTAAACCCTTGTAAGAAATTCAACTAGGTATATAGTTCATTAATTTATCCCTACGCGTTTTCAATATATTGCAGGATCGTGACATATATACATACATACCTTTAATTATTTTTCAACTTAGTATTAGTGAGAGTTCAATAAATAATCTAATAAACAAAGGTTACGCGGCGCCTCACTTAATTTTGCTAAGGCGGTTCATAATTTAAATAATGAGCGACTTTAATATATTCAAATTAAATATTTAAATTAATTTTATGGACGCCAGGTTATTTTGACATTACTTTAAGAACACTCCAAAATAATCAAAAGAGATTTAAATTGATTTTAAAGGAGATTAATAATTGATGAAAACGAAAACAATGAGTGTTCAGCCATACTCAACACAGAGAGAGGTGAGGGTAAGGGGATTGATATATCGTCAATGAGACTGAGCCACATTATAGTATAGAAAATAACAAAGAATTTATTAACTAGACAAATCTTTAGTAGGACCTGAATCACAATTTATGTGATTTATAGCAACAATTTACAATTGGCAAAATCACCTTATACCACGACACATGAGAGTCCGACAATTCAAAAGAAACAGTCATTGAACTTTAGCAACCATTTAAATACCATTAAACATTTTGGAAAGTCATAAATTGTAAATTAGGATCATCTAGCAATTCGAATAATTATAATTTATAATTGATTGCCCAAAATGGTGGTCAGAGCGAGAGTAGCATATTAGTATACCTATGCCGGTTCTGTGACAGCTACGTAGTTCCAGGCGCCGCCGCTAGATGGCGCCAACGTCGCGGTCGGTAACTGACCATTGTCGATAATTTACAGGTCACTGTTTTACTGACCAAGTGAGTCAATGTGCTCTGTGGTAAGGCAGGTTGCCGCGCATGCGCCATTTTGAATTTCAATCCAGTTTGCAAATGGCCGGAAATTTAAAGGATGATTCTCTTGCAGGGACGCCGCGCATGCGCGATTTTGACTTTGAATGCAGCCAGCAAATGGCGGGAAATTTAAAAGTTGATTCTCTTGCAGGGACCCCGTGCATGTGTCATTTTAAATTTGAATCTATTCTGCAAATGGCGGTAAATTTAAAAACGTATCTGTGCTGCTGATGGTACTAAAGCGTTGTCTAAAAATTTAACTTGACTATAAATTATTGATACAGATTGCGCCTCCTACAAATTGGTGGGAAATTTCATAATTAACTATTTTTTAGAAAAATTTATATAATTATTGATAATAAAGTGCTATAAAGTATTGTTAGCAGTAGTTCAAAGCGCCACCGTCGCTGTCGGTAATTTACCCATACCACTGTCGGTAATTTACAGGTCACTGTTTTACCACCAGTCGGTACGACAGGTCACTGATACACAATCATGACTCGATCGATAAGACATGTAACTATTTTACCGTCCCAGTAAGTCAACAAGTTCTAGGTAGTGTGTGGTAACACAGGGATCTCGCGCGCAATTTAAAATTTAACTCTTCTGAAATGGCAGGAAATTTAAAATTCGTCTCTTCTGAAAATAGCTGGAAATGTAAAAGTTGTCTCTTTTGAAAATGGCAGTAAATTAAAAATTTAAAACTTTCTTGAATCTTCTAGATCATTGTAGGACCTCCTAGAATATTCTAGAAACTTTGAGAACTTTAGTATATATTAGCTTTTTTTAATATTTATAAATTTAACCTAACATTACAAACTATTGCTTAAATTCATGACAAGATCCCAACAGTCAATAATCGTTCATGTCCGTGTTAAATTATAATTTATTAATATTGCGAGTAGATGGCATTAAATTGTCGGGAAATTTAACTTATACTAAATTGGAAAGGTGTTAAGTAAATGTAAACACGTATATTAAGTTTAATTTATGGTTTATTAAAAGAACTTAACATAAAAAATACAAAGTATGATAAACTCTTAACTTAATCTTATTTACAAGTTAGAACATGAATTCACAGCGGTTATAAAAGTCTTTCAGAGTAGTGTTACTCATAACAGTGTCGGAACTGTCTACACTTTTTGTCACACTGCTCAAGTCA
>CAJFCP010025980.1:198735-215734 GCA_904066005.1 Synergus itoensis | reverse complement strand
TACAAGGTTATCTAACGCTATTGGATAGTATTAAATTGACTTCAGTTTTCATGACCCTCAGCATCATTAAAGTGTATACACTTTCTCACAGAAAAATTTTACGATTGAATGCGATTGAAATGACACACAATTTGATGACGATTAGAAGCATTAAAACGATTATTTCAGAAACGGAATTGCTAACCTATTCAAAACGTTAAAAATATGGTGATATTTGTGCGCATTTTAATTCATTTTAATTGGAAGCTTCTTACCGGGTAGTACTGTGAATTCAGAAAGACCTTGACGTTGGTTATACTGCAGTGATCGAAACAATTAGCATATTTCTTTAACTTATGCTTTCTAGTAGTTTGGAAACTGAGTATAATGTTTATATTTCTCAAACTCATCTCTACTAGTTGGTACTTTTCCATCAAACAAGCTTCCGGTTAGAGACATTTGTACATATGGCTCAATGTCTGCAATCTCATAGCTACCAGGAGGTATATAGTCACCACCTGATCACCAATATAAAATTTATTATTTCCTTCATCAACGTTAGGAATTGAGTGAAATGTGAACAGTTCAACCAGACCAAGAGAATAATTCTTGTTTGGTGAGAGTTCTATTGGTGGGAAATACTCTGCTTGTAGCAGTGAAGAATTTCCTGTTACGGTGAGAGTAAATGATTCATCCATGATGATGTTTTCCTCTATACTGACTCTTGTCAGTTGCTAACACACTCTTATATAGGCAGTACTTGTCTTTTATACTGAGCTTTCCACACAGAAATTTTAAACACAAGTGTCCACACTCAAAACTGTTATACTCCTGATACCTGTCGTGATTGTACTGTATGAAGCTACCATCACCGAAGTAATCTACAAGATCCGTTGGTGGACGAAGATTACCAAAACTGTCAAAGTAGAGGACACTGTTACCGATCTTTTTATATGTTACCCAGTGAGTACCAGGACCATCACTATCATCAAGATTGCCCAGATAGCAATTGTGCGACCCATATCACGCGTGATATCATTGAATGATCGTCATATATAAAGCACAGTGTGCTGCTAAACTTTAAACACTAAGTGTTTAAAGTAAAAGAAAAGTTGTTTTTTTTTTAACAAATAATTTGTTATGTTTCTTTTTATTTCAAACTAACAATCAGTGAAATCTGAAGCAAACTCGGGATGAATTTTTTGGAATTTGATTTGAGAGTTTGGGCTCTTCGAAATCACTGATAGGTTTGAGGCTTGTTTCAGCCTGTATTCTCCAGACTTCACTCTCGCACTATTCCTGGAATCATTTCGCGCTTTTTGACCACCTTTGAGGTTAACCTTTCTATCGAAACTAGGTTTCCTAACCTCCACATTATTTTTACTCTTCAATAATTTAGCGTTTCTCACTACAGGTTTCTTCTGTCCTAAATCTGTCTTCTTATTATTTTTAGAATCTTTACGTCCTTTTGACACGAACTTAGAATATTTCCATACAGGTTGCGGGAGGGAATCAGAATGTGACTCCATCTTATATTTTGTAAAAGGGGTGCCTGGTAACCACCAAGTCTCACTACCGTAGTCCAATGTCATTCTAAGGGCTCTTAACACATCAGTTCCTAAAATACCTACAGATTCTAGATCTGGAACTAACCTGACCAAAATTCTCTTGGTTTCCTTGCCAACGAACAATGGGATTGAAATCTGACCTGTTATCCGCAATGTTTTCTCGTTGGCTACTGGCAAGCTACGCGCTGTGGGTTCTGCTACCTTAATTCCTAATTTCGAGACTTTTTCTATCATTGCTTTCCCTATGTACGAGTT
Organism: Synergus itoensis; assembly: GCA_904066005.1. NCBI lineage: Eukaryota > Metazoa > Arthropoda > Insecta > Hymenoptera > Cynipidae > Synergus > Synergus itoensis. The sequence continues at coordinate 213,932 of CAJFCP010025980.1, read as the reverse complement.
TGTTGCCCCGGTGTCAACCAACATTCGGAAAAGCTCACCCTCGAAATTAACTGTCAGACGAAACCGTGTTTCTTCTAACTGAACACTATCCGCATTTAGAAATTCTGGAATTTCATTTACAGGGAATTATTAAAATTATTATAAATATATAAATTATTAATATTATAAATATATAAATTATTAAATTAATCATTTACAGCTCACCCGTCACTCGCGTATTTTCCTTCAACCTTGGAGTTTCAGCCACGTCTGACTCCGCATAGTCAAATCTACTTTAGATTTCCTCGATGTCGTTTACTTCACGTGAAATCTCTATTTTTCCTTCACTAATTTTCCTAACGTTCTGTTTCTCTATCGGTTTATTCCCTTTCTTAGTTGTACTATCTAACCCTTTATCATCAAACCGCGACGTTGTTCCTCGATGTTGTTTATTTCATCTCTCATTGTCAAAGATCTACGCGCCGATCCTTTTCTCGCGTACGACATGCGAGATCTATTGATACTCGACCTATCTATCTCAGGTTCCCTATTTTCTCAATCCAAATACTGTGTTGTTTCCGGCAAATATCTCGATTCTATATTTCGCCTTCGAGGGTATTCTATTTCTGTCTCATAATCCCTATTTTCGTTTAATTGGACTATATGTCCATCTCTTCTATCCACAAGCGAACTATTTTCATACTTTTTATCACATTTCGACCTCATAGTTTCGTACCACTCATCCATCGCGTCTCTTGCTCTTTTTATTTCTTCTAAGTCTCCACGGGTTAATCTGTCTCTATTTCTTAATTGGGAGTAAATTTTTTCTACGTCGTCCAACGTAGTGTCTCTTGTCGTGTTAGAGTCTAGGCGCCTTTATTGCATTGTCTTGTCAGAGTTTCTTTCAAGCGGTCTCTGAGTATCTGTCAGAGATTGAGTTGGTATTAGAGTTTTGGGTATAGCACCTAGTGCCCTATTTTCGTTTGGGTCTGGGAGTCCTAAATTGTCCCATTCTAATGTACGTCTCCTCGTACTCGCGAACTCATCCTTCCTATTTCTCAACGCTCCAAGTGACAGATCGTCTTCATTAAGAGTGAATCGATTTCCTACACCTGAGGTTTTATTTCTTAAAAATCCTCTACCTCGCGAACTAAATCTCATTTTTTCCCGAGGTATTCCCGCATTCACCGCTGTACTTAATTTTTCGGCTTCCCTAATTAGTTCTTCTAACTCCTCTGATCCGTCTCCTTACGCTCAGTTTCCGCCATTTTGCTTTTCCCCTTACCGGACCTAAGAACCATTCCCCCCAGCGACATTTTAATGTGGACACCCTGTGTCTACCTGTGTTCCCCCTCTTGGTTACACTTGAACTCGATTCAATTTAATTTGCCACCCGGTAGACAAAATTTTCTAATATTTTATTCGAATATTATTTCGACACTCAGGTATCCGAATTTTCGGTCGAAATTGTCGAAGGACGTTTATTTTTAGAGATACCGCTCGGACTAGGCTATGAGTCAACCGCTTTGACCTTGTCAACGCGCTTCGCGGTCACCTTCTTGATCGACCTGTTACCAATTTTTATTTTCCGATGCTACTTTCGCAAACCTTTAATTTCTTAACGCTCTTATTTCGCGTCACTTTTCTCACTTTTCGCGAATTTTCTATTTCTCAAAATTTCTTTTTTATATCCCTCTTGGGTTTTTCTACTCACTCCCTTTTATTTTCCCGGTATTCAACCTATTTTCGCGATTTTCACTATTTTTCTTTTACGCTATCCCTCTGCGGTTTTCAGATTTTTCACTTCACCAGAGACACGCAAAACTATAATCCTCAAAGGTTATCTCATTTTCACTTCAATTATTCCCTGAAAACGATAAGACATATTGCGGGAAAACAAATTTCAGAGGCACTGGCACTTCACACATCAAAACTCTTTTTTCCTTTACAGGTTTTTAATTTTCACTCAGAACTCTTGCTGTTTTCTTCTCCTCCCGGTACTTTTTTAAGATTGTGGGTTATTTTTTATTGGGCGCCAAATATAATCTGGGTCAATTATCAGTAAAGAAAGGATGGGACACGGGAACTGCCTGGAGAGGAGTTGAAATCAACAACCACAACAGTTACTAAAAAATAACATAGGTTTATTACCACTCAAAGGATATAGATCGTCTCCTGCCAAAAAGCGTAGTAAAAATCAATAAGCGCTCCAGCGCAGTACAAGACAACGAGACAAGATCTCCATAGCCTAAATTTGGTGTGGTAAGAACAACTCGACTTGATCGCTGACAGACAGACTCGCGATGCTACTCAGACGCTAGGCACGGAGAGAGAGAGCGTGGTGGCCAGGGGCGTAACGAGCGTGTTGAGCTAGGGGGGGTGAGATTGTCATAAATGCCGACTAAATAAGTGGGATTTGCCGACTGTGACTTCACAGCGATTGTCATTTATACACATTTATTATCGAATTATATAATCGATGTATAATTATTGAATATACATTATAATCGAATTACCCGAAAATCCCGAAAATGCCGACTCGGCATGATGCTAGGGGGGGTGTCGCAACCTTGACACCCTCCCCCCGCTTCGCCCCTGGTGGTGGCCGACCGACGATTCGCAGCACCGCTGCTCGTCGGTTCGAGCCCCCGCCCCTACGCCTGTATTCAGGCAAACCAAGTAACAGCTAGGTTACATACTATATCATAGATTCACAAATGCCTAATTATATATGTATATTAATATATTTTTATTGAAAATAAAAATCCCGGCCAGGGCCTCGTCAAAACCCCATTTTAAATAGGACTAAATGAGGCAATTTTTGCACGGGGACTACAACCCCTTCAACTCCCCTTTTAATAAGTCTTTGTGTGTAACTCAAACGTGAAACTATAATAGAAGAAGCAATAGTATAATAGTGTATGTGTAAGAGAAGTGCAGTGGGCGTGGAGGAGATTTTGTTTTGTTAGAGCCACCCTCTTGGGGATATATGTTTGGATAACAGACAGTGGGATTGCAATGAAACTACGGGGTTAAGGACCGCATTCGGCAGCGGCAGCCTCGTTGGCACCAGTTACGTGCTGAGTGATCTAGACTCAAAGACGCCGCGCCGACAGTAACTGCGATGCCGAATACACTATATATGTAGTCTTCCGCTTTCTGTAGAAGTACTAGCATGGCACATTTGTTTAAAACTGTTTCAGGAATCCACTTCTACCATAGCTGTTTGTATAATTAGTTCATTATGGTAATACTAATTAGTATACACGACTGTCAGAATTTACCTCAATTCACAATAATTATAAAAAATTATAAAGAATTCAAAAAAAAATAAAAAAGCACCAAGATAATTAAAAAGGATTTAAAGAAAATAAAGTTTAAAGTTCGACGTAAAAATAAAGGAAATCCGTGAGACGAGAGGAGGCGAAGTACTCGTCGAACTCTCAGCAACAACGGACAGTAAATCCAAGTTTAGGGAAAAAATTGGGGAGGTTATTGGAAGTATCGGGATAGTAAGACACTTGGTCCCTAGGGTGCACCTGGAAATTAGGGACCTGGATTCTGCAACCGAGAAGGAGGAGGTTCTGGAAGCCTTAAAGTCTTCCCTAGGTGAAGGTCAAGAAGGGGAAATTAAAGTAAACCTCTCGAAGACGAGCAAATGGGGTAACAAAATGCCCTTTGTTGAACTCGATGAAGCCTCAGCGGTGGACCTGGAAAAGAAGTCACACGTGAAAATCGGGTGGGTCTACTGCAGATTTCGGCGTAGGGAAAAAATGAAACGATGCTTCCGTTGTCATGGGTATGGTCATCTGGCGGCAGGGTGCGAAGCCACAGACAGGAGCGATATGTGCTGGAGATGCGGCCAGCAGGGACATTTGGCAGTAAAGTGCAGCAACGCACCGAAATGCTATCTATGTGCTGAACGCAAAGATAATAGTCGAGTGGACCATGTTCCGGGCTCGTTTAAGGGGACACCTCCTTTTTTTTGGCCGTGGGAGGCCGAAAAGAGAGCATATTTTGCGATTTTTTTGTGAAGTCAGGTTTATTTTTGGCACAAAAATTATTACAGAATTTGATTGTCCTATATTTAAGGTACTTCCATACATTTTTTCATGTCAATATATTAAAAAATGAGGGAGATATAAACAATCTCCCAAACGTCGAAAAAAAAAATGGGAATCACGGGCGCCGCGATTGAGCCTGACTGGATCATCTAAAACAAAAAAATCGAACGTCATTTTTTAGTAAACATGTTAATGAACCAATTGAACGATTCCGATTGCAGATATATTGATTTTTGACAAAATGGCGGACTTTAAAAAAAAAAATTTTTTTTTCTCTAAAAAATTGCTACTTTTTCGACCAAAAAAATCAAAAAAAAATTTTTTCAAGAAAAAAGCGATCGTTCAATTGGTAGAGGCTGGTATTTTACATAACTGTTTCAAATTTGGTAACGATCGGACAATCCAATCTTGAGATATCGCGGCGCCCGCTTCAAAAAAGTGGTTTTGAGAAAAACGCAAAAAACTTAAAATGCGTCAAAAAAATGTACATATCATCTTTAAATTATTACTTACATAGTGTCATCGATTCCAGCACCATACGAAGTCCCCTCTGATGCGAAGTCCCTCAACTGTATTTAAGATAGTATATTCAACTCAGGTAGGTCAGAGATCTTTACAATGCTCGAGGGGTCGAGCCGCAGCTGTCGCTTTCAACCTGCTGTTACTCGACTCAATACTGCGTCGTTTGAAAACGTGTAACTTCGTAAATAATGATCGGATCTTTATGAAATTTTGGGAGAATACGTCTAAAATGTTATACTTTGAAAAAAGGAAATAAAAAAAAATCGATTTTTTTTAAAAAAAAAAGGAGGTGTCCCCTTAAGTGCAAGACCTATAAGGAGTCAGAAAATAAAAAAGCATGACGGCAGTAGTACTACAAGGAAATCTACAGAGGTGCAGGCTTGCACAGGATTTGCTGCAACAACGAGCTTATGAATTGTCCGCTGACCTAATCATTGTCAGCGAACAATATCAGCACCAGCGCCAAGTGGGGCCTCAGTGGCTTGCCGACACGTCGAACACAGCGGCGATCTGGGTGCGGAACAGCGACAAGTTTCCTATCGAAAAAAATGGGGTTGGAGATGGCTTTGTTTGGATCATGAGTAATCGTGTGACATACATAAGCTGTTACCTCACGCCAAGTGATGATATGGAGGCATTCTGCACCAAGTTGGATAATATAGAAGAAGTGGTTCGAAGTATTGGCGGAAAAATTATCGTTGCTGGTGACTTCAATGCTAAATCTCATGAGTGGGGTGTGACCTGGATGGACACGAGGGGAGCAGCGGTCTCGGACATAGTAGCCAGTCTCGATTTAGTGGTTCTGAACACTGGATCGACGACAACATTCAGGAGAGCCGGATGTCGAGGTTCGATCATTGACATCACTTTGGCAACCCAGAAAGCTGCCCCTATGGTGGCTGAATGGCGGGTCCTCGAGGTATATACAGACAGCGACCACCAGTACATCAGCTACCAGGTAAAAACAGATGAGAAAGACGCAATGAACGGTAAGACTGGCTTCAGGGGCTGGAATGCCTCCAAATTAAACGAAGAGGAAATCACCAGGATCATCTCATCAAGAGGGGGACATTTACTGGAGAAACCTCAAACAGTGGCCAACTCCAGAGAAGAAGTTGAAAACCTCGTCGACTGCACGATGCGCTTGCTGGTGGAAGCTTGTAATGCGTCTATGCCTAAACGGAAACGCTGGAATGGTAGGAAACCTGTTTACTGGTGGACTGAAGAAATTTCGATTCTGAGGAAGAACTGCCTGAAGATAAGGCGGAAATCCTTGAGAGCAAAAAAAAAACCAGATGCTCTCCTTAAAAACGAGGCTTACAAGGCGGCAAAAAAGACCTTAAATAAAGCCATCAAGATGGCTAAAAGCAGGTCCTGGAAAGCGTTGTTAAACGAGCTCGATGCTGACATCTGGGGTCGCGGATACCAGATTGTCACGCGCAAGTTTGGACGGTCATTGCCGGTGGGACCGAAAGATCCTGCAATTATGGAGAGCATAGTGGGTGCACTTTTTCCAGAACATCCGGAAAGGGAAGTGACGCACATACCACTAACGGAGGATGTTCCACAATTTACAACAGAGGAACAATTTGCGGTAATCAGGTCGATGGCTAATAAAAAAGCACCAGGTCCAGATGGAATACAAACAGAAGTGCTCAAGGTCGTAGCAAAGGAGTACCCGCAAGTGCAAGTTTAACGCCTGCCTTCAGGTTGGAATTTTATGTTCGAGATGGAAACGACAGAAGTTGGTACTGCTTGACAAAGGGAAGGGTCCGCCCATCACCCCGTCGTCATATAGACCTCTTTGTATGCTTTACACCACCGGAAAGGTGTTGGAAAAGCTTATACGTGCCAGGTTACGCACAGCAGTGGAATCAGCAGGAGGACTTGCAGAAAATCAACATGGTTTCCGAGAAGGCAGATCAACGGTAGGAGCGATTCGCGAGGTGCTGGAAGCTCCAGATAGGGCGTGGCGAGGATGCAACAGAACAAAAAGCGTCTGTGTTTTGGTCACGCTCGACGTCAAAAATGCATTCAACTCAATAAAATGGGTCGACATTCTTGACGCGTTGGAGAAAGGTTTCAAGGTTCCGTCCTATATCAGCCGCATCATTAGTGATTATTTGAATAACAGAATTTTACTTTATGACACAACGGAAGGACCACAAAATAAGAACACCACAGCAAAGTTGGTTGGATTTGCTGACGATTTGGAAGCTGTCATTATCGCAAGAACTGAGGTGCAGGCTAAGAGGCGAATTGCACAAGTGACCAGGAGAGTCGGTGATTGGCTGCATGAGCACGGTCTCGAGCTCGCAGCAAAAAAGACCGAAATGGTTGTCCTCACCAGACAGAAGAGGTTCCCAAGGCCGTTTAGCGCAGCAGTAGGTGATGAGAGTATCGTAGAAGCTGGGGCTGTCAAGTATCTTGGACTGATGGTGGACGAGAAGCTGACTTTCTGGACTCACATTGACAGGGTGGCTGGAAAAGCAACTGCTGTTACTGGTACGTTGTCAAGACTCATGCTTAATATGGCAGGACCTAGGAGCTGCAAAAGGAGAACCATGATGAGTGTTATCCATTCCATCATACTCTATGGGGCGGAGATCTGGGCGGACGCACTCAAAGTTGAGAAATATCGGAAGCGATTGTCGTCAGTCCAGAGAAGAGGAACTCAACGTGTTGCAAGTTCTTATAGGACGGTTTCAGAGGCTGCAGTGCTAGTTGTTGCGGGTATAGTGCCCATTGACCTTCTAGCAATTGAGCAGAAGCGCATCTATGAGCGCAAACAAACAGAAGAGAATCGGTTACACATCAAGACGCAGGAAAGACAGCGCATTATGCAGGAATGGGAGCAGAGATGGGAGCTCACCTTGAAGGGCAGGTGGACTAATCGGTTGATTAGGACGATCACACCATGGATAAGCCGAGCTCATGGTGAGGTAAATTTTTACCTCACCCAATTCTTGACAGGGCATGGTATGTTTTATGCCTACCTGTTCAAGTACAGACGAAAGGGTAGTCCACTAAGTGTCTACTGTCGAGAGAAGGTGGATGACGCAAACCACACTTTCTTCGAATGTGACCGATGGATAGCTGCGAGAGAAGTCTTGCGTGGGGAGCTCTACGAAGACCTAAATGCAGACAAAATTGTGTCTTTAATGCTACAATCCAAAGAAAATTGGGATGCTGTAGCAAGGTACACCGAGGCCATACTGTGAACCAAACAGAAGGAAGAGAGAGAATCCACAGATTGATGTGCCACGTGGACGCTGGTTGCGGCGTAAAAAACGCTCATGTCTCTGAAGTAATGCGAAAGCGGTTCCAGGGTTATGGGTTTAAGAGCTACGGGGTGGATTTAGTGGGTAGGGTCAATTTGACGAGTCCCACGTATTGTGCGTAAAAGCATTTCCACCTCCATGTAAAAAAAAATAAAAATAGGTCTCGCATCCCTAACAACCAAGTTAGGGGTTGTGCATAAATTACGTTGAGCTTTTTTGGGGGAGGGGGGGTTCAGTCAAAACCTACGGATAGTGATACGGATAGTACATTGTTAGCCTGCGCTTGTCAACGCGGGGGGGAGGGGGGCTAAATATCCGGAAAAATCCTCAACGTAATTTATGCACAGCCCCTTATTAGCAAAAGTAATGCTCGGATTTTTTTTATGGTTTCATTAAAAAGAGCAACTCAAAAACTATCCAAAAGTGTAAAAACCTCAAAATCGAATTATGCAGCCTTAGACCCCTTTCCTCGGCACACGTCAGATATATTCAAAAAAATGACATAAAATACTCAAACTTAAAAGATGTTATTTTTATTCTACAATTTCAGTACTAAGAACTAACAAACTGAGTAAGAATTATATACTTTAAAAATACAGCAATTTAAGATTCAAAGCACCTTCAGTGGCATAAGTTTAAATTTAAAATGCTTATAATTACACCATATCAAATTTTATAAATTCAATAGAAAAAGTAACTTATCCAAAACTGAAAGGAAACAGTTCTATTCTATGATGACAAAGCAACCCCAGCAAGATTGTGAGAAAAGGGGTGTTCCTGGCGCCGATAAAGCTCATTGATTTTCACTTTAGGAAAGTCGATCGCTACTACATTTATTACTTTTATTCCGGTTATCTTAGTTTGTCACCAGCTATTCTTAACGTTTCTTTCCATGACCTAACGACATGGTCCCTTTGCTAGTTTCCTTATCATTATGTCTTGGCTGAAGGATATTTATAAGAGTCATTACATTTTCATTACCTAAGAATATTAACGGTGAAATATTAATATTAATTACATTCTCCATGAAATTTATATCAAGGATTGTATATTTAAAATTTGATCTTAAATATTTTTAAACCCTTCGCCACTTGTTCGATCATATTACCAATTACCCTTCAATTTCTCTAAGTTACATAGGTCCTTGAACGAGAGAAAAAATTGTAAAAACAGTTTATTCATACACAGAGAAAAATCATCAATACTGAGCATTTGGAAAAATTCATACTTGGAACACTCGGAGTTTCACGTGGTGAGTACGTGAGTTTCGTGAATTCAGTACATCATTGAGCAACACTCAGAATGTGAGCGCATCAATCGCGTGTAATCCTCAGTTGTGAAAGGGAGGTGAGTTTCCAGGACTAAAAGAAAAAATCCAAGCAGATACATATTTTTAAGTTTCGAGGCTATATTTAGACACTTTTAATGAGTATACAAAAAAAATTTCACGCCAAAATATGCAATCTAAACCGAGTTATACGCTAAGCCGCGGAGTCTTCCGAGAATGAATCAAAGTGCGAATTGCCGTAGCTGAAAACACGGCCCAGGCTTGGTCCAATTTCGGCAGCCAAAGATCGGCTAACATTATTGGGCCAATATCGGCATTTTAATCGGCCCAGTGTGGGCTAGTTCTGGCTGCCTATATTGGCTATTTAAATTTGCCGATCTATTGCCGATGCTAGGCATAGCAACGGCAAATTATTGGGAAAAATGTCACATTTACTACGGCGAATCATGTTTTACGAGAATCAGTCAAAGTCTGGTCCAGTCGTGGCACATTATTGGACCTGTGACGAGCAGTACTGTCGCTCGTCACATATCTTTATCCCTCACTTGCTATCACTGTCGGTCTACGTCATCGAACGGGCGGGACGAGACTCTTAGCAACCGGCTACCCCCACCACTCGCACACTACTAGTTACGTAACTGCGAGTGCATATAACCAGCTGTTCTCGCACTTTTCAATCAGTTCGCCGGACGCAGCTCGCCTTCACTCGGTGAACCAATCTGGTCTCTGCTAGCGGGCTTCTACCATAGCAGAGCGAACGGGATAAAGACCTGGACAATCTTCTTCAAGCAAGACCCACTAGGTGTGCGATTGGAAGGCGCTACTACAACCGTACACCTAGTTAACGGATACGTCGGCTCACACCGACCTATCCTGGGCTAACCTGGAGTAGATTTCCAACCTGGAAGAACATCATCGCCGAGAACCTTTTCCATCACGACGAACCACCTGATACCCGACTAGAGGGTGCTACCATGGCCGGTTATCAGGCATAGAGGGTATGTCGGCTCAAACCTGGCCTACCCCTGATTCTCTCCTGTCTCTCCAGATACCATCCCTTAAGATCCACTCTATACCCGACTAGAGGGCGCTCCCATGGCCGGCTATAGAGGTAAAGGGTGTATTGATTAAAAACCAATCCACCCTGGGGCAATCCTGTCTTTAAACCGTACCTGGGGGGAAAACAAAAAGGATAGACAAAAAATAATAAATAATGAAGTCAAGTGTCAAATAGAGAAACAATAAAATCTCCCTCCCCCGCCTCTCTCTCCGTACCGTACCGCAAACTGTTTAAACGAGAGAGAAGGGTTCAGGAGACAATGTCCGTCTCGACCGACCGACTCGTAACTTACGTAACCTTACGTAACTAGTAAATGACATCTCATTCTTCATTGTATGTTTTCAGGTACCGATTTAAGCACGCACGCACACAATACACGCATACGCTCTCAACGTCACTCGCTCGATTCTCTCTCTCACACATCAGATAAAAATTATATTTAATACTTCTTTGCAATTATATTTTTCCGTAATTACATTTAAAAACTAGTAAAAGATTATATTTGAGCAAATGTGTTTTTCATCAAAGATTATACTTAAATTCACACTTAAATTATAAATTTACATTTTTGCTAAACAACACATTCACACAATGTACACTCATCATCATCCAAGCTTTCACTCACATCCATTTAGATCATAGTTTAAAATTGTATACTTATAGGCTAAATAAAAAGCATTTTTATATTTTCTTCTGTTAAATTTTGGATCTATTCATTCGTCTTTAAAATACCTTGACCCTGGTAGGCTGAAGCGTCCGGTGAGACGAATAGTAAGAAAAATAGATCGTTACAGACCAATTGTCACTTATTTACCCAGTGTTAGGCCGACAATGGCAGCCAAGCTTTCGCTGCCAAGTGCAGACCGGAGTTATCATTCCGTGGTTGTGCCGTGATGGTGCCGATCTTCGGCAATATTTTTGTCGACTCTCGGCCACTGCTGGGCCGTATGCGACTTCGCAATAGGGAAGGTATGAATCGGCTGCACCTGTAGACATCCTCAGAATGCCAGTATCGAAAAAAAAAATTTGACGTTAAACTAGATGGCATTCTCCGTACCGTGAACTAGGATTTTTTAAAAATATTAAAAATTAACAAAATGGCAGTGATTTGAAAAAAAATTCCGTTTTTGCAAAAAAAAACGCTCGTTTTTTAGTCGGCAAATTTGCAATTGTTGAAATATCACAAATATCCTAGTTCACGGTATGTAAAAACATGTTATGAATATTCGTACAAAATTTCAAATCAATATCTTAATTTTTCTCTGAGCTTGAGGTGCAGCCATTTTTGAAAATGCAGTTTTGAGAAAAACGCATTGAAAGTTTTGACTACCGATTTTTGTGTTATAAAATTAAAATTTTCATACTAACTTACTTTGGGAACGTGTTCTTGGAATAGTATAGGGGAGAGTCCCCCAAGGTGGACATCTCCCCAAAGTGGACACCCTGGAAAATTTTTTTTTTATCAGGCGGTAGCACTGTGCGCTTCATGTCGGTATTACAGTTTGAGAATACCCAGTTTTTAGTTATGTCATGAAGTGGCAAGTCGTAGCTGTTTGTCAGCTGCACTACACAGTACGAGAAAGTCACTCCGAATGTTTTGAAGACCCTTCGAATAACTGGGATTAAATGATCGAAAAAAGTGTTTCCGAAAAGGTAAATACCCTTTTGACTCTGCTTACGTACCAAACAAAGATATTCTAAACAGATTTGCATGATATTGCGAGTAGATAATTTTTTTCGTTTTCGCCAAGGAAATTGCGTTCTGACCCTAAGGTGGACACTTTTTTTACCCTAAGGTGGACAGTTGCTTTTTTTATTAAAATGATGTTTTATTAAAATGTTTCGTACCTGCTTTCCAGTTCTGCTATTACTTCTGAATTCATTTCGCACTAGTTAAAAAATTATTGTAGCTAGGTAATATTTTTTCACAGCACGTCTGTGGAAAGTTCGATTTTCTACGTCTTCGAAGACTACGGAAACTAGCAGATTTCTGAGGTCCTCACTTTACACCTCTAGAGTTGTAAAGTAAGGCCCAAGGAGTGATCTAATGGGAGTTGAGACCATGATTCAACTTCAGTATTCTTCAGCGCCGACAGCGCCTCAGTGGCCACACTGTACATTAATAATATAATCTTGTCTGCTCGTGTGACAGAGTGAGGTTAGGAACCTCACTCCGTAAGCATTTCATATGTCATCAGATTATCAACTGAGGTGCGCCCTTATGGAAAGGAATGACAGGAAAAGAATGACAGGCGTGTAGATTTTTTTCCTGTCACTTTTTTCTGTCGTATTTTCGCGACCACAGGAAAACAACAGGGAAAACGACAGGAAAACGACATGAAAAACGACAGGCCTTAAATAAATAACTAATTATTAGTAATTAATCATGCAAGTTGGTTGCATGCGACCACAATGTTCCCATGAGTAGTTGTACTAAGCAGGTTCTGGGCCACTTATCCGTCGAGCAAGGTTCTGCTCCATGCTAAATTACCCTCGGCCAGTACATCCCTAGTCGGTAATGTAGATTCCTTCCTAAGAGATGCCTTCGATCGGTAATGTAAATTTATACCATAGATTAAACCTCATTTAGTATATCAGTGACCTGCCTTACCGGCCGAGTGGTTTCGTAGTTCATCTAGCATGCGTTAGGATTTCTGCACATTTTCTACGTTCCCGTGTACGCGTGCGCAGTTTACGAAGTGGGGCCAGCAGTGCATGTAGTGGGGATTGTGTGACTTACTGTAAATGATGTCATAATTATTAATTCATTCATTAATAAATATGTAATCATCACATCACTCATATAGCATTATAAGTACCATCTTTAAATTGTAAACCCTAATTATAATCTTAACTTCATTCATTCTCATGTAACTGACCCTTACGATTTTAAACCACCTATAACAATAACAAACCTGCAAGAGGACGTCGACCCTTATACCTGTGCGCCAGACTCGGAAACGCACTTTGAAACTCATCTCCCACGATCTCAACAAGGGATGTCTACAAGGCCCAACACACATTCAAAAGTCTGTGAAGATCACACTTGCACTTTCTATATCCTCGCTATCAACATTTATGAGACTCACTTGACAAGCCAGAGAGACACATGCACTCTCGACATTAAAATTTATGGATAAATTATCTTCTGTATCCATATCACTAACACACCCGTGTTGACATAAACAAATTTCTAAAACCATGCACTAACACATCCGTGTTGCACAAGTTGCGCGATTCACTGAACCCAAATTCTTACTTAAACAGCGGGTCTAACAGAAGAAGCCAGTCTTGAATCCAGTCGTGAAGATCAACAGTTCAGAGTTTATAGTTCAAAAGTTCAGTGTGCAATACTCCTCAGCAGTGTTGCCAGACACACGGAGTGGAATTATGGAATCGGCATCTTGAAATTATGGTACATTATGGTTCAGGCTTACAAGACGCATGCGCGGCGCGAAATTAAAATTTACATATTACCAAACACTTCAATTTTTAATATTTTTTATAAATAAAATGTTAATAACATTTTGTTAATAAATTTATACAATAATGTTATGTCTGAATAAAATTTGTTTAATAATAATCTTTTATAAAACAATAAATTTTATAAATATAATTTTATAATTTTATAAAGCAACAAATTTTCCAGAAATGAAAGCGGAAGATGATAGGGTGCGCAAATGCGATAAATTCAAAACCCATAATGAACCGAACCATTTCATTCGTTGATTCACTTGGATTCACTTAAAATTAATTGGTCAAGCAAGCTTTATATATGGCAGAAAATAATTCTTATTGGCTATTCTGCTTTCGTCATTATTTTGCTAAAAAAAAAAATTAAAAACATAAATATTGTAAAATTATGGTATATTTAAGAGGTATGGTACGCGAGGGATGGTACATGGTACAAGAGTCAAAATTATGGTACGATTACATAATTATGGTACGGTCTGGCAACACTGCTCCTCAGTGAGAATTTATTACTGAAAAAGTGCTTGGTGGAAATAAATGACTAGTGAAGTTTCCACGTAGATCGTTTAGAATTAAAATATTAGGCAGGACGTGATATCTGCATATATCTGCATGTTTCCAACCCAAAACGAGAGAGAGAGAGAAGTGGGTGATAAGAAGGAGTGTTTTAGACAAGGTTGTGACGATTCCCCAGCAGAATCATCAAGAGAACAGGTTAATAATAAGGATTAAGTAAATAATAATAAGGAAATATCCTTTCTCAGTGTGACATTAAACTCTTCATCAAATTCTCACATTATTCATAATATTATGTTGTGGTATAATTATTTATAAACTGAAATTCAATTTAAAATAAAGATCATTTAGAAAAGTAACAAAATAATTTGAGGTTTGGTTTCTTCAACAATTTTTTTTACATTCTCACCAAGCATTTCTGAAATTCGATTCTATCCGAGAATTTTAATTATTATTACCAGATTTCAAGGAAACATTTTTTTGTTTTATTATTATATTATTACATTGACTTTTATGTGTATAATTTTCTTTTACAGGTCACTCCGCTTGATCTATCTCTCAGGTCTGACTCAACTGAATTTATGAGGAAATATACAGCGATCACCTTCCAGACCTTCACTCATTCTAACAAACTCTACATAGTTGAAATAAAGTACACACCCGAGAACAATATAAAATTAAAAGCGGCTTTTTTCACTTATGCATACACACCAGCAAACATTCATCCCTCAGTTGTTCAGACAATAAACAAACAACCTGAAACACTTGAAGAAGATTTAAGGTTGTCTGCTTCATCTGATGATAATGATGAGTCAGAGTTAGGGCTCGTCCATAAACTACGTAGCCACTAGAAGGAGGGGGGGGGTAGTGGAAAATACTACGCTAATATACGAAGAGGGGTGGGGGGGCTTTTAACCCTAGCTACGTAGCTTTAAACGATCAAATAAATTATTTTACGCGACGAAATTCCGTTTCTCGCGCCATTCTGGGAAGCGCGTGATACATTGGCATATCGG
>CAJFCP010025980.1:166445-185780 GCA_904066005.1 Synergus itoensis | reverse complement strand
AAATACTATGTGCTTGACGAAGCCGAGCACGCTCCCGGCCTTGGTTTTTATCATTAAATTTTATCATTAAATTATATGGATTTTTGTTGAACGTAAAGTAAATATATACGAAAAAAATGGCTGGCCAACGAACTTGACCTT
Organism: Synergus itoensis; assembly: GCA_904066005.1. Classification (NCBI taxonomy): domain Eukaryota; kingdom Metazoa; phylum Arthropoda; class Insecta; order Hymenoptera; family Cynipidae; genus Synergus; species Synergus itoensis. The sequence continues at coordinate 185,639 of CAJFCP010025980.1, read as the reverse complement.
CATTTTAGGATACTAAAAGAGTATACCAAAGGCTAATCAAATCGGTCAATTCTTTCGAAAGTTACCGTGCTCACAAATTAAAAATCTACAGACCCACACACAGACAGACAGACGCATTCATAAAAACACGTTTTTTGGGTTCAGGAGGTCCCAAAACGTGGACATTTGACAAAAACGGGAGGGTCAAATTTTACACAAATCTAATACCTTCAATGATGAGAATGTAAAAATAACACCTTCAGCAAAATATCGATTTATAAAGGGTGGAGTTTATAATGAAAAACCTACGTAGATTTTAGAGGGGGGGGGGGGTATTGAAAAATCTACGGAAATCTTTGAGGGGGTAGGAGGGACTCAAAAAATGACTCAAAACGGGCTACGTAGTTCATGAACGAGCCCTTACACAAGGAGAATGCCTCACCAAATTCTACAATGAAAGAGGTTTTAAGGCCGTCAACTTCAAAATCATTCGATGGTTACAGGCAAAAGACCATCGTACGGAAAATCGAAGTTTTAGAATCACCACTATTCGATCCAACTGTTCGAAAAAAGACGAAACCGAAGATTGTGGTTAGGATGAAGAAGAAGAAAATTGATGATGAAAAGTTGGAGGATCCAAAGAAGAAAAAGCTTGAGGGTGCTGATGAGCAGAAGGAATTTTAAAGCTATTGGGTAAAAATAATTAAAAATTTCAAGAAATAGGAATTCTATTTGTTTCAACTTTATTTGAAATATTACTTAATTTATAGTACAACTGTTACTATTTTTACACATAATGGAACTCTACATTATTAAAGGCTCCCCCTAGGTACTTCATTCGTAGCTTCTTCGTGACGGCGAAACTATAAAGTATAGTTACTTTAACATTAACTTAATTATTCTTTAATGTTAAGAGGAGGATATTGAGGAGGAGGAGGAGGAGGAGGAGAGAGGGGTAAGGGGTAAATGTTATACTGTATGTAAACTCGGCTTTCATGAATGATCAATCAAATGCAATGATGAATCGATTTGAAACTTTGGAATATATAGGAACGCAGACACTAAATTACGTTTTGACATTTATTTTGAGCAATAATTTTGAAAAAAAATTTCGGAAAAAATATTTTCAAAAAAATTTTATAATGTCGCCGAAGAGCATGCCCTTAATAAAAATTTAGGAATAGTTAAACGTACCTTTTAGTATATGTCCTTTAATTTCACAATTTTTCTAATTGTCAACTTCAGAAATTCAACGATTTCAAGGAATGATAAAAGATTGGAGAGATTTCCATGGATTTCAAAAGAATTCTCAGATTTTATTGGATGAAAGTATATGAAATGAGTTTAAAACAGAATTCAAAAAATTATTTAGGGGATTCGATGGATTTGGAGAGAACTGCAGGGAATAAATTAAATGAAATTATATGATGATGACAACGTTGATTCGTAAATAGTAGTTTTAACTCTATGCATATATTGTCGGGAACTTGTAAATGTTGTATGTAGTAGTTTTTAAGTCCATTTATATATTGTAGGGAATTTTAAGTATTATAAAATAAAATGAGATTGACTTGAAGTATCATTTGTTGTTATTTAATATAACTTTCCATCTTATATAAGTTTTAACATTAGTTTAATTATACTTTAACATTACTTTAACAATAACTTTACTATACTTTAATATTACATTAATTTTAGCTTAACATTAACTTTAACATTACTTTGATGTTAACTTAACTATACTTTAACATTACTTTAATGTTAACTTAACTATACTTTAACTATACTTTAACATTACTTTAACGTTAACTTAACTATACTTTAACAATACTTTAACATTATTTTAACTATATTTTAACATTATTTTAATATTAACTTAACTATTCTTCAATGTTAAGAGGATGATAATGAGGAGTTAAATTGAAATATATTTCTTGCTTGAAATAGATTGAGAATGATAAACTTATAATATTCACTTAACCATTCTTTCCTCCAAAATTCTTTTACATAAATATTACTATTATCCATCACAATAAAGTTCATATATATATTTATGAAATTGTTATTTTATAAAATGCTATTCAATAATACCATTATCTCGCAATTCATTAGTAACTGAAATAATTTCATGTACAACAGTTCTATTTCTAGAAAATTGGGTTTGTAAAAGTAACCGTAAACGGTCTACAAGAACATTTGGATCATACACTGAATGTTGAGCTTCATTTGTTTTTTTTATTTCTGTTCCAAAATTGGAAAAAATGTTGATGTCAACATCTTCATCTTCACCTTCATCATCTTCATTATCATTATCTTCATCATATTCATTATCATCATTATCTTCATCTTCATCATCATTATCATCATTTTCATCATCATCATCATTTCCATCTTGATTGTAGACACTTGCAAACGGAACGTTTTTCATTTCATCAACTTTTTGTTTCTTCGCAAATTGTTCCATTTTATATTTAACATCATGAATAATATTCCCTAGATTGTCCAATGAATTACATAGTTGAATTTTTCAATATTTTATCACCTCTCTTTGTCTTGAAACTACCATGTTTCAACTGAACTGCCATTGGGTTTGCAACTTTCGATATAGGAAGAATTTGTTCCAAGTCTCTCAGACTGCACGTGAGATTCTTTGCTGTGCAAGAGTATTTCTCATGTGTTTTCAAATTATCAAGACGTGAATATGTTCTAAAACAATTTTGACATTTAGTATTCATGTTGACACTATCACAGAATGAATGATTGATCATTCATGAAAGCAGGGTTTATATACAGTATAACATTTACTCCCTACCCCTCCTCATCCTCCTCCTCCTCCTCCTCCACCTCCACCTCATTATCCTCCTCTTAACATTAAAGAAAAGAATAATTAAGTATGGGTTAAAAAACGGTCACATCATGTTCGGAATTGATTTTTAGGGGGTTTTTATGATCGCTGAATTCGAATCTAAATTTAGATTCAGATTCAGAGATGAAAATAAACACCTCAAGAACAGTAAATAATATCATAAATAATAATATTATTAATGCTGAAGAATTCAAAATTCTGCTTCATAAAGTGGAATGGATGGTTCCCTATTTACTACCATAAGATCGTCACAAGATACAACTGCTGAAATTTATTGAAAAAGATCACCTTATTTCAATGAGTTTTAGATCATGGGATATGTATGAACATCCATTAATTCCTGCAACTCAGGAACATGTATGGCAAGAGAAAACTGTAACGCAATTATAAAAACCACGATATGTTATACTAGGAATGCAGACAGGTCGAGAAGATCAGATTAAAAGATATGCCAATTTCTTTGACCATTGTAACATTATAAACGTTAAACTCTTTTTAAATTCTCAATATTATCCGTATGGTAATTTAAATTTAAATTTTGATCAGAATCAGTTGGCATTATTGTATGAAATGTATACAAATTTCCAAAATTCCTATTATGGGAAAGAGTCTAAACCTCTATTAAAGAAGAATACATTTAAAGAGCATACTCCACTCATTGTAACTGATTGCTTAAAAAAAAATGAGTTCTTAAAACAGATTTCATTTGATGTAAGACTAGAATTTGAATCTCGTAATAATTTCCCAGCTAATACTGCAGCCTATTGTCTAATTAATCATGATCGAATAGTTCAATACACGTCCATCAGTGGCGCTGTAAAGAAACTAATATGAGATGGGAAGGTATAAAAAGACTGAATCGAGCTAGAAAAATAATTTTCAAGCGATATGGAGTTCATCGTAGACATCCAAGGCTTCAAGCGACCCTACAAGGACTTTGTCTTCAAGGAGTTGGCCATACTACCTCTCGAAGAAGATGCTCAACCACTAGTCTTCCTCTTCGAATCAGCATGCAGCTGGAATTCACTACAAGGAAGATACAAGAGTGAAAATCTATGGCTTATGCGAAATTACCACGGAATTGACTGGAATGCTGGAGATATACCCTACGAAGAAGTCAGAACTAAACTTAAAGAAGTATTAGCTGGTGCTCGCACAATTTATGTTAAAGGTCTTCAAAAGAAAAAATGTCTTGAACATTTTGTAATCAATATCCAAGATTTGGAAGACTTTTACTGCCCTTCATTGATGAAAATGAACAAGGGATTTGCAAATTCATGTATGGTAGTCATCACACTTTTTATACGAGCAATTGTGCAGTACAAAATGTGATGGCCCTCAAAACTTGGATTCTAAATACTATGTATAAGCCTTCTCCACATAATGTAGATGAAGTAGATACTAACTATACTTTAAAAGAATGTTATAATAATTTAGACTGTATTTTGTAAAAATTAGTTTAAGGTTTTATGAATAAATGTTTTTTTAATTAAATAAATATGAGAATTTTATATCCAAGATACATATCCTATTAAATTAAAACCACGCTTGATTTTTAATTTTTAAGTTAGTTCCAAGTCGCTTTTTTTAGTGAGCGACACCTACATTTTTTTACGCATGCGCAGAATTTGAGATTTTAGTGGGAGGAATTGGAGGTCGAGTTGGTAGTCCCTAAAGAGCGTGAAATTATTCCATGAAAAAACGGCCGACATTTTAACTTCCATGATGGAAGTAACTAAATATTGACAGCTGCGAGGCGACTGATAGTCACTGAGCGGCAAGAAGGTTCAAGCCATTGTCGTCATTTCTATGAAGGCTCTACATTTGAAAAGGATGATCGTAGTAATCTTTTATCATTTCATTTTCATCATGTTTATTATATGAAAAAATGAATCACTACTTTTAGTGACAATTATACAATATGTTTATATTACTAAAATCATCGAATAAATCTTTAAAATCGCAGATTATCTTTTCTATTGCAATTGAAATCATTCCCGCCAAACTATGTATCGCCGAGCGAGGTCAGCACAGTACAGCCTTCATAGAAATGACGACAATGGCTTGACCCTTCTTGCCGCTCAGTGACTATCAGTCGCCTCGCAGCTGTCAATATTTAGTTTCTTCCATCATGGAAGTTAAAATGTCCGCCGTTTTTTCATGGAATAATTTCACGCTCTTTAGGGACTACGAAAGTGTTTTTTGGAAAAACTGGTGGATCAGCGGTGATTGTTCATTACGTCTTTCATATTTTGGCTATCAAAAAACTTTAAATTTTCCCTCTTTTGCCTTCAAAAACCTTTCCAAATACCTATCTGATATATTTGTGTCTTTCCACAGATTTTGACAGTTTTTGACAGTTTGTTGACAATTTTTACTTTCAAATTCCATCGCCCTTAAAGAAAACTGCTGCAGAATCGCATCGGATGCTTGTCGAAGCATACGGTGATTATGCTTTGGGAAAAACACAGTGTTTTGAGTGGTTTAAAAAATTCAAAAGTCGTAATTTTGATGTGACGAATGAAAATCGTGGAAAACCACCGAAAAAGTGCGTTTGGTGGGATCAGAAGGGTGTTATCTACTATGAGCTGCTAAAACCTGGCGAAACTTTCAACATGAATCGCTACCAACAGAAAATGATCCATTTGAATCGAGCATTGCAAGAAAAACGACCGGATTATCGAAGAAGGCAACACAAAGTGATTTTTTTTCACGATAATGCCCCATCACACACAGCAAAACGGGTCAGGGAAACGATCCAGGCGTTCAATTGGGAGATACTAGCTCATGCCGCTTATTCTCCAGACTTGGCTCCGTCGGATTACCATCTGTTCGCATCGCTGGGCCACGCTCTCGCTGAACAACGATTCACTTAGTACGAAAACGTTCGAGAATGGCTGGATAACTGGTTCGCTTCAAAAGACGAACAGTTTTATTGGCGGGGCATTCATCACCTACCGGAGAGGTGGGAAAAATGTGTAGAAAGCGACGGAAATTACTTTTAATAAAGTATTTTTGACCATTTTAATATAACAGACATGTCATTTTTGCAAAAAATTCCGGTTTCATACTTCTAGACCTGGTAAAATAGATCTAACGCAGCTCAATTTGGTTGGTCGTCTAGAGAGATTCCTGCCCACGAAGCCGATATCTAAGTTGACTCTTAATCAGACGTATGATGTGACGAACATCTGCAGCGTCCAGACAAAATATGGTGCCAGGATCGTGGCAGAAGTAGAGGAGAGTTTCACTATATTTTTACCAGGAAGACTCTTGAAGGTTTTCGATGCAGACACTACGATGTTGGAGAAGATGCAAGAAGCCGCCGTCTCGAAGAAGCTACGAATGAAGTACCTAGGGGGAGCTTATAATAATGTGGAGTTCCATTATGTGTAAAAAATAGTAAAAGTTGTACTATAAATTAAGTAAAATATCAAATAAATATGCTGAAACAAATAGAATTCCTATTTCTTGAAATTTTAAATTATTTTTACTCAAAAGAGCTTTAAAATAAATAACTTTTATAATGATAAGGATTAGGTAGTAGTAATGGAAGGAAAAACCATGCATGACTTTTTAGCATTTTAACCCTTCGAGTACAACGTGGGATGTATGGCCACCCCAACGGAACAAAAAACGCATATTCGCTGTGTATAGTCTGTTCAACAAGAGCGTGTGGTCTGTATTTTTAAAACTAATAGTGATATTTGAACGTCTTGTTTTAAAGTAAAGTACTTTCAAAGTACTAATACGCAATCACTTAGTAAATGGTCCAGTCTCCATCGTTGTCCAGAATGGCCTGGCACCTTCTTGGCATACTTTCAACTAATTTTTCGGCATAGTTCGTTGGTAAATCTAGCCATAACTTTTTAATACTTTGTGACAGCTGTTTTAGGGTGAAGACACGTTTTCCGGCAAGCTTCCTCTTCAAGATACTCCAGACGTTTTCGATTGGATTTGCATCTGGGGACTGTGATGGCCAGTCCAAGGTCGTGATGTCATTTTCCTCTTTCCAAGCGCTGCAGAGACGGCTTCGATGTTTCGGGTCGTTATCCCCTTGCAAGATCCAATCGGTGTTATCGTCTCCAAATATCTTTTTAGCAGACCTTAGAAGACCACGTTGGTATATCTGCAATATTTTTTGAGCGTTGAGGTTCTCGGTAAAGAGCTCCAAACATCCAAAACCACGCTCAGAGAAGCATCCCCAAACATGGACCTTCACTGGGTGTTTAATGGTCCGCTGGAGAAATCTACTGCCAGCCGTAGACCAGGCATACTTAATGGGAATCCATGCCCAGAACGACGCTTTGTCAGAAAAAATAACGTTCGACCAGTCCCGGTCGAGATTTTCAACAGCCCATGCCTTCCGTTTTTCGATATGGGTTTCTGAGAGTAGGGGTTTTTGCCTCGTGCTACGGTACTGCATCTTCGATTCGGCCAATCGCTGTCGTATGGTGTTGATACTAATGTGTACTCCCTTTTTGGCTAGTATAGCCTTGGCATCTCGCAAACCGAGAGTGGGGGTACGCTTGAATAGCTGCACGATCACTTTGTCCTCCTTGCTGGTTGTTACTCCAGATTTGTCTCTTTCAGAAAGATCGCCGACAGTTCCGCCGGCTTTATACCGCTCAACCCACTTCACAATGAACGACTTTGACTTTCTCAAGTATTTAGCAGCCGCTGTGACGGACATTTTTGGTCCTTTTGGATGGTAAGACAAGAAGACGGCTTCAAAACGTTTAGCGTAAACAGAACTCATTTTCGTTCGCGTGCGTTCTCTCGGACGGTTCGAGCGATACTGAAGCGGTATCATAAATGCGTATTTGTCCTTTGAACGTGCTTTAATTAAAAAAAAAAAACGTTCATATATCTCCAATAGTTTTAAAAATACAGACCACACGCTCTTGTTGAACAGACTGTAACTTGTACGGTTGCCGAGATAAACGGAAAAAACTGAGAAAAAACGTGAAAAAAAGTGGTTTTATAAAAAACTAAATATCTTGCTTAAAAAAATTTTTTTTGTGTTCCTGGTGCCATTCTCTTTGTTTTTTAATTACAAAGAAATTAAAAAAAAATCAGGGTTCAGGCTATTACCGTTCAAAAGATACTCCGCAGAGAAGTTGTCTCTTTCTACAGAGTTGCCAGTTTGACGGCTTATACGTACTTGAAGCGAATCATTGTACTGTGTCTAGTATTTTATTGCATCACGATTCAATTGTTAGCTCTTGTCGGAAAATTATGATAAATCGCTGCTTATGTTTAGAAACTTTTCCTCTTGCATGCTCGATGATGTTGAGCATTTATTTCATCAGTAATGAGATTCCAGCAGTAGTCCGCTAAAGCGTTCACACTCCACTTACCTTGATACCTCTTCTCGATTGTAGCGATATCTTGATGAAATCTTTCACCATGTTCATCACTTAATGCTCCCATATTTTCTGGGAAGAAGTCCAAGTGAGAGTGCAACATTTGAATTTTTGCAACATGTTCACCTTCATTTCCTGGAAGTTTTCCAACATCTTATCGATCATGTATTTGTAGTTTCTGGATTTTCTGTTTCCTAAGAAATTGTTAATAATAGCTTTCACTGAAAACCATGTTCGTTTCTCAAGTTCAGTCAAGCTCTTTTTGAAATCACAGTCCAGCATCAGTTGTCGGATTTGTGGTCCATCAAAAACCCCCTCCCTAATTTTCGCTTCACTAAGCTTAGGGAATTTCATTTTCAAAAAAAGAAAACCTGCTTCTCCGTTCTTATGCAACGCTATGATGTAATTTTTCACGATCCCGAGCTTTATATGTAATCCTGGTAGAAAGATCTTTTGGGGATCAACCAGTGATTTTTGAGAAACGTTCATCTTTCCAGTTTCTAACGTCTGTCGCGCTGGCCAAACTTTAACATTGTAATGTTTTGTCTCGTGCTCTGCTGTCCCAGTTGCATAGAAAGCAAGAATATTTTGTATAACCAGATTGTAATCCGAGGAGGATTCCTTTTACTTTGAAATCACCACAAATAAACCATTTATGTAGCTCGTAATCTATTTCGCCAAGTAAAAGTTTCATGACATCATAGCACTCTTTCATATTAGTGGCATGAGCAACGGGTATTGATGGATATTCGTTTCCATTGTGCAAGAGAACAGCTTTCAAACTGCATTTGTTTGAATCAATGAATAAACGCCAATTCTCTGGTTGGTGTTCATGACCAATGGTCTTCATTAGTCAATCTACATAAAATAATAAATGAGACTATCTTGACTAGAAAAAAATGGAGTTAAACCTTTCTCTCGATTTCGATAATGAGAGGTTTTTACATCATTTTTAAGCAAATTCTTTTCCTTGAGTCTAGAGCCCAAGATTTCAGCCTCATTTTTAGATAAATTCGGGTCTCTTATCAAATTACTTCATTCTTTTTGATCGAAAAATTCTGGCAAATTTCTGGTCGGCTCATGTTCCATTGATTGATTTTCATCAGAATAATTAATTTCTTCTGCTTTGCATTTCATGGAATTAGCCGGGAGATACTCTTTACGGTCATACGCAGCTTTCGTCACGGAAGAAACATTAGGGTAAATTATGAAGTTCTTGCATTTCGATGAGTAGCCTTTAACATCTGTCAAACAGAAATAACAATTATCAAAATGGTTTAGAGGTTCTCTCCAAGAAGCAGGAAAACTAAAATTGAAGAGATGATCGAAATTTCCTCGATATGCTGACCTCAATGAAATGGCACAAGTCGAACAGCAGCTGTTTGGTATCCAATATTTTTCTCCATTTTCGGGTTTAATCTGAAAAAAAATCTCGTAACATTCTCGCATTGCAGGAGAAATTTTTTGTCTCTGTTTTTGTGGGACAAAAACACGGCAAACGTAGCAAAATTTATCGGGATTATTTTTGCAACAACGCTCCATTTTTCAATTGTTGCAGAGTGAATGTCGAATGATAGCTCAAAATTAGCGCTAATGAATTGGATTTCAATGGGAACGACTTCTAGTCCTAGAGTATAGGTATCATACATGTCACTCCGCAAAGGTCTAGCATGAAATGAAAACAGCACGGAACACGATACGTAGGAGAACTTAGTGCTGTCGAGGTAGAGGGGAGTTGCGCATGCTCCATGTACACTTTCCCCCGATTAATTGTTTGTATCACGTGTATAGCGCCCGTGTGACGCCTGCGTGATTAAAACCTGCTCAAGAATTCAAAGCTGTGAATACTGTTAACACTAAGAAAATAAAAAACTTTGTGAATATTATGAAATTTGCAGATATTGAAGATTTTGATGCAATAAAATACTAGACACAGTACAATGATTCGCTTCAAGTACGTGTAAGCCGTCAAACTGGCAACTCTGTAGAAAGAGACAAATTCTCGGCGGAGTATCTTTTGAACGGTAATAGCCTGAACCGTGAATTTTTTTTAGTTTCTTTGTAATTAAAAAACAAAGAGAAGGGCACCAGGAACACTAAAAAAAAAAAATTTTTTAAGCAAGATATTTAGTTTTTTATAAAACCACTTTTTTCGCGTTTTTTCTCAGTTTTTTCCTATTATCTCGGCAACCGTACAAGATATCAAAAATACAAGCCCACCGTTGGATTCAGCATTAAAAAACGCATTGAAATCATATATTGCTTTTAATTGAAAAAATTTTTTACAACCTTTTATCTCATGATTTGTGATTTTTCAAAAAAAAATTTGATTAAAAAAATATCGAAAGCCTGACGTGCTGGAGAGAAATAGAGGCCAGATTCGGATTCAGCACAAAAAACTACTCTGGAAATGACATATCTCATTCCATGAGCACATAGGTCACATTTTGTTGACCAGTGAAATGTTTCGTTGAGCGATTAACTCTTTCGATGCTATTTGTAATTTTTGAGACATTCCGTAAACTCATATTAAACATTCTAAAATATGAGTGCAGGGTGCACTAGTGGCTAGATAATTTTGTGTGGAGCGAGGGAGCTACTTCTCTGGTCAGTGGTCATGTAACTCGAGCGGCTACCACGATTGTCCGACTTGTGCAGTGGCGGATTAAGGGGGAGGGTCTAGCAGGGGCTAGACCCTTTCATTCTTGAAAACAGACACGTCTCACGCATCTCGAATTTTTTTAACTTTCCCTGGAAAGGAGATTCCTTCGGAGGAATACAGAATAGGAGTACATAAGTAAGAGTCGGATAGAAGCTTAGAATGAAAGTTTCCTATCACTTTGCTCCTCTTTAGAATCAGCAAAGTATTTCCACTTCTGCTTGCCTCTATCTCATTTCTTTTTTACTGTGAAAGAAAGTTTCCAGTCGTCAATGTTTCGTCGTTTCGTCAATGGATAGTGATGTGCCAATGCTAAATTCGAGTAGAGAGGTAAGCTGCTTGCACTACGAGTGGTTATACCAATACTCAAGTAAAAACTCATCTGCAGCTCGTAATAGCCCATTCTTAAATCTTCTGAGGAAAACAAGTCCCATTGACATTCCAACATGATCCCGAATAGAGTACCATTGAAATATCGGCAAACCAATAGAGTCCTCAAGAGTAAAATACAAGTACAGAAAAAGTGCTAAAAATAAGTCACAATACTACTAAATTAGTACCAAAATTGTACCAAAAATTTCCTAACGATTAGAACATAAATACTAAAAAAGTGTTAAAAAAAGAGACAAAATAGTATATTGTGCAACAAGTGCGGAAAGTAGGCAGTTCCAAATGAGTGTGAAGTTTACTGTACGAGCCAGAGGCGAACCTAAGGCAAGTTGGAGGCAAGTCGTTTCACACGATACTTTTTTTAACAAATGCATGGAATGTTCGATTTGAAAAACAATAAAAATGAGAAGGTAATTTACGTAGTTTCTTACTAACTAAAGCCATCAGTGAGGTTATGTTACTATATTGAATTCCGGCTCTTCTGGAAACTAATTTGAGATCTAAATGCACATGAGCGGCAGTTAAAAAAAGTTTATATTGCTCAAAGTACGCATGCGCAACAGTTACAAAAAGTCGATCTGGCTCAAAGCACGCATGCGCAACAGTTACAAAAAGTCTTTTTGTAACTGAGTTTTAACACAGCTCTAGAATTGGTCACTTTGCGCAAAACGCCATACATGCCTCGAAAATCGAACATTCCGTGCATGCTGTGTTACAAAAAAATTATAATACTTATGACATACGTAATTTAGAACTAGTTTCAAACAATTTTGAAATAATTTATAACTTGTTCCAAACAATTGAAAATAATTAAAACTGATTACAAACAAATTTAAAATGATTTAAAATCAGTTACAAACAGGTTCGAAATAATTTAAAACCATTTTCAAATAAAACCGCAGTAGGAAATAATTCAGAACTATTTTAAAAAAATCGAAATAATGTAGAACTTGTTCTCAATTGGTTCGAAATAATTTAGCAGTAGTTATAAACAGACTCGAAATAATTAAAAATTAGTTCAAAACAGGTTCGACATAATTTAAGACAGAGATGTTCAAGGATAACTACACCCAGTACTTCTCTGATAGGTATCTAAATCGACGAAAAAAAAATTTACCGAAAATGTAATTCGCCGAAAAAAGGAAACTTCAGAGTATAGAAAACAAACCGCGCATCAGAAGATAGGGCGCAATGAGAAAAGTGGTGTGAGCAACAAGAACTGAACATATACATCGATAGTGCGAAAGGGCCAAAAATCTATACAATTCAAATTATTATACTAACACAAAAACGATGTACCTACAGTTTTCAGTAAATAATTTTTTTCTTAGCGGTTCTAAGTTTTTTGAAAACAGTTTAAAGGGTGTATAAAATCTTGGAAGTGATGGAGAATTTCGATCATGACTTTCCGTTGAGGCCAGGAATTATTGATATCATTATACGCGTAAGATTAAAGCTTATTCTCGTAATATTTTTAATGCATCCTTCTTTTCCTCAAAATGCTTTCGAATCCAACTTCCATCACCTACCTGGAACATTTCTCTGCGTACCTATAGCACCAATGTTAATAGATTAAAGTCCAATTTCGTTTGTTACTCCATAAAAGTACGATCGGTTGGAGACTGAACGGCTGAACCGCGGGGTAAACTCCCTTGACAACGTCTTCATTTTAGTTTTTTATAGACAGTCATCCACTTTTATTGTCTCTTCTTCTGTCACTTGATAGCGTTTTATATAATCCTAACTACTTCTCATAACACTGGTCAACAAAATATGACCTGTGTGGGGTTGGGATGAGACATACCATTTCCATGGTAGTTTTCTGTGCTGAATACAAATCTGACCTCCGTTTTTCTCCATCATGTCAAGTTTTTGAGATTTTTTGAGTTAAATATTTTTTCAAAAAATCACAAATGGTGTGATAAAAGGGTGAAAAAATTTTTTTCACACAAAGCGAGACATGTTTTCGATGCGTTTTTTAACGCAGAATCCACTGTTTTTTTTTTTTGTTTTTCGATATCTCATATAGTTTTTGAGATAATTTAAAAAAACAAAAAAAAAAACACGAAAAATAATGGTTTTACGAAAATCCTTATATTTAAGTGAATAAATTTTAAAATTGCAAAAAAATTTACAGTTCCAGCTGTAACGGTTCGAAAGATACAAGGCAGAGAACTTGTCTCTTTCTAAAGAGTTGCCAATTTGACGGTTTACAAGTACTCGAGGCGAATCATTGTACTTTTTCTAATATCTCATTGCATTAATGTCTTTAATATTTGCACTAACAATAATAATAATAATCCAATAATTTAAAAAATATATTTATAAGCTGCTACTACTCCCTAGAAACTTTTTTTTCTGCATGCTCGACGGTGATGAGCATTTGGTTCATCAGTCATGAGCCTCCAGCAGTAGTCTGCTAAAGCGTTCACACTCCGCTTACCTTGGTATCTCTTTTCGATTTCAGCGATGTCTTGATGAAACCATTCCCCGTGTTCATCACTGACTGCCCCTAAATTCTCTGGGAAGAAGTCCAAGTGCGAGTGAAGAATGTGAATCTTTAGTGACATGTTCACTTTCAATTCCTTGAAGTTCTGCAGCATAGTGTTTATCAGGTGTTTGTAGTTTCTGGATTTTGTGTTCCCCAAGAAATTGTTTATGACAGCTTTTACTGACAACCAAGGATTTTTGTAAAACCATTATTTTTCGTGTTTTTTTTTTTGTTTTTTTAAATTATCTCAAAAACTATATGAGATATCGAAAAAACAAAAAAAACCAGTTGATTCTGCGTTAAAAAACGCATCGAAAACATGTCTCACTTTGTGTGAAAAAAATTTGTTCACCCTTTCATCACACGATTTGTGATTTTTTGAAAAAATATTTAACTCAGAAAATCTCAAAAACTTGACATAATGGAGAAAAGCGGAGGTAAGATTTGGATTCAGCACAGAAAACTACCATAGAAGTGATATGTCTCATCCCAACCCCACATAGCTCATATTTTGTTGACCAGTGTAATTAATATTTTCCTTGAGCCTGTTGGAGTATTTTTCAAAAAGTAAAAACACAGTAGCGCTCGAAAGTATTTTGTAGACACGTAATTAATTTATTTTTATAGGCATATTTTATAGTTTTAAAAAAATTATATACTCGATAATACTACTTTCACAAGGCTCCAACATTAAACAATCTACAAAATACTTTTGAGCGCTACTGTAAATGTAGAGTACCTCTACTCATTTAAAGGTTCTCATTTTTCGGCAGGAAAAATACAAGGTTTTATGTGTTGTTTAGCCGGGGAGTGTTTCTCGATGGCTTGACAGGGGCTAACTCGCTGTTTTCCGTAAAAATCAATTTTTTAACCTACAATGGAAAAGTTTCGGTGAGAGTAAACGTATGCGTGAGAAAAGAGTATCGACAATATTTTGATATGGAAGAGGAAAAGAGTGTGCAATAATTACATTTTCCCAAGTGCCTTTTTAATACAAAGAGGCATAGCACTACACTCGCGGGATGATTCACTCAATGTAACAAGTTGTGCAATTCTTATCATGGTTGATAAATCGCGTGGATTGACAGGACACTTCGAGAGAATAGCCTTGTAGACCTAGCAGTTACTCGCAGTGGCGAGTGGAAGTAACAATGCATTCGAAGTTTGGTCGGTAATACAATTTTTTATTGAAATTTGAAGTTCTCGCAACGCCTCAAGAGGGGAGCATCACAAAAGCAATGTTCACTGACCAAACTTAAAATGCATTCTTTCCACCAATCGCCACTGTGAACAGCTATCAGGTCTATATAGAGATGTAAAATGCTCGGTCATATAAAATTGGGTAATATCCTCGAGAATATTATCGCGAATATTATAACAGAGAGACAACCGAGTAAGATAAAGTTTATTTCATTAAAAAAAAATATATCAGATACTAAATATTATATATATATTCTGAGTCTTAAATATATCGATATAATGTTGACAATTCTACAAGCTAAAAACCTCTAAAGTGTTGTTAGCGTAATTTTTATTTATTTATTTTTTTTAATAGTGTCACGTTACTTCCAAACACTGTGTAGAAAAGACTGTAATAATTTGATAAAATTACAAACATTTCTAGTAGTGTAGTGCTTATTCCATTAAAGAAATCTAATTCTAGTATTTTTTGAGTAAAATTAAAAAATTTAATTTTTCTGTTAAAACCCTGATTTAACAACCTTAAGGTTACAAATTCAGGTTGAATTTCCGAGTCACTCTATATCTCTACTCTCATCTTTTCTAATTATTCTTCAGTACAAGAGCTGCTATTTCTTCGCATTGTCAGAACTATCTTTTGCCTTTGGCACTCTTCGGTTCTTTTAATCTTTCCCGGAAAGCACCCATCCGTCGGAGATTTATCCTACGTGATTCGTCAAGCATTTCTGGAAGTCCTCGAGCGAAGAAGAGGCAAGCCGAAGTGTCAAGTCGATGTCGGGAATGTCCAATGTCAACTCTGAGACAAAGACATATTTCGAATGAGAGAGTTCTATTCTATTCCATTCCATTCCACTCTATTCTAATCTATTCTATTTCATACAATTCTCCTCTATTCTTGCTTATTCCTCTCACCTCATCATTACTTCCATGCGTTTTACCTACATGTCGTCAGATGAGAACAAGTATTTTGCATTCTGGCTAACTGGAGACGCTCGGCTTAGCCGAATCTAAGCTGGAGCAAACCAGAGTCGCAAAAGGAAGGAAGAGAGGGGACAAAGTGTTGAAGCTGCGACTTTCTATAAGGTACAACTTTGAATACAAGTGTTTGCTCTTGTATAAATGTGTAGGTTTTGCATATGCGCATAGCCTAGGCCAGCTTCCTGCTTGCATAAGCTTGCCTTTACCGAAGGTAAACACGTTATGAATTCATCACGTTGTTTGGATAAAGAAAGCAAATCAGATTTCGCGAATTGCATCTTGCAAAGTAGGTTAAATTTATTTATGGTCTTGAAAGAGGGAAACGAGGGTTTTTTCTCGAAAAGCGGGCGCATTTTTTGGATTTTTGATCAAGGAACTGGAAACATCTGGAAATATTAGCGGTCAAAAAACTATAAGTCAACGATAACGTTACGAATACGCAAATATAAACAACTATTCTAATTATATGACTTGAATATCATCGCTGATGTTTAAAGATATTTAATAAGGGCCCTAATCTCAAAACTCCATTTTTTCTATTCATTAATTGTTGCTCTTAGACCTTCTTTCGCGATGATGAAGAGATCCAAGGAACTGAGAGAGAGGCGCTGTGAGCTCGTCGGAGTTGCACAGTACCACAGCCACAAAGCGGGAAGTACCCTAATAAAGCATGCAGTAGGGTGGAACGAAATAAAAATTT
This sequence comes from Synergus itoensis, assembly GCA_904066005.1. Taxonomy (NCBI): domain Eukaryota; kingdom Metazoa; phylum Arthropoda; class Insecta; order Hymenoptera; family Cynipidae; genus Synergus; species Synergus itoensis. The sequence goes on along the minus strand of CAJFCP010025980.1, from coordinate 169,010 downwards.
AGGATTCAAACATTCTTCCCATACGGATATGTAGCCGCTTTAGCACGTTCTTGGATACTGTATTGGTTGCATATTTAGATGAGGGAAGAGGAAGCGTCGAGAAAAAGGTTCAATGGGAGGTGCTCTTCCCTGACCCTTAGGCGCCGTGAGCTCCATAGTTGTACTGTTAGTGGCGGACGTTGTTTAAGTTTTGAAGAAGCGTGCGTTAGTGCTAATAAGATTAGTTAACCAATCGAGACGCGCGTTTTCGTGGCGTCCGAGTGTATTTTAAAGTTTTGCTTGAAGTTTAAATTATCATATTAGAAAAAGAAAATTTTTTAAATTAAAAATATATTCTTTACTCGCTTCATATAATTCATATGGCCATGTCTATTTAAAAGTGCGGAGTAACTCTCTTCAAGTCTCAAGGTTATAGCAGACCATCCCGAATGAAATCTTAAATAGAATTTGTATTGTAGTATACCTTCGAGGAACCGATTATTGGAATATAACTGAACCTTGTATTTGCAAAAATGGAATTAATATCAGCAGAAAAGATTTCCACCTATTGCTACTAAGTCTCCAAGTTAATATAAAAGACAAAAGATTTGTTAGGCGCCAGCTTGTTATCTCAAACTAGCAAACATTATACAATTCTAACCAAAAGACAAAGGAATGGAAACAAAATAATAATCAGAGTTCCGCGGGCGACAGTTAAGTGACACGATTAACAAAATCAAACTTTCCAAAAAGACGTTTATTAGAGCGTAACCCTGCTTAAAATCCCAGAAAAAAACCCAGTTAGAAACCGTATATAAATTTCGGCATCTATATGGTCTTATACGCTATTATGGGTTTTGAATGTGAATTCTATCCGGTCATAACTGAGATGTATAGAATTAACGAGACGCACATTTAACCGGGTCTATTAAAGTTTTATAAGGGCCACCAAAAATTATTGAAGTAGTAGCCGGTTCAAACCGGTATTTATACGGAAATTTAAGAAAAGTTACGCTAAATTTATATTCCAGTCAGAATAGCTAATAATCTAATAAGATTATTAGATTAGATTATTTATTATCTAATCTAATCTATTAAGAGCATGAATTATAAGGATTTTGTGTAAGAGCAATAAGGAAAAGACATTTTTAGATCTTAAGGTCTCTCCACAATAGGACTTTAGAAACCGACACGTAACCAGTGCTGCCAGATTGGGCGACTAATCGCCCAAATTCGCACTAAAGTAGCCTAAAGTAGCCCAAAATCTGGTAACACTGCACGTAACACCGACATGACATAGCGTAGAGTGTATGTCGTGCGCGCGCATATATTACCAACTGCAGAATTTGTATTGCGTTCGTGTGCCGCTGTACAAATACAAATTCTGCAATTGGTAATAGATGCGCGCGCACGACGTAAACTCTATACCATCTCATGTCGATGTTACGTCGAATTCTAAAATCCTATTGTGGAGAAACATTTAACATAGTAAAATATTAAGACATACAGAAGGCGTGATATTAACCCCTAAATATAAACGATTGCTTAGAAACGAATATTTTTTTTTTGTAGTCTGGCACCTTCTTTGCATCTGAAAATGACAAAAAATTGACGCCGGACACCAACCTAATTCTTCTTAGGATAGGAGAAAAGTTTGAAAAGTGTTCCTGAAAATTTGGTGTGACCTTTTTTGGCAGAAAAACATAACACTCTTCGTGCATATAGCTATTAACACGTGAAACTTTTGAATGGTGTATCTTTTGGTGATTTAATAGTCAACCATATTTTTTAATTTCAGACACACGAAAATCTTTGCTTCCGTTCATGCCGTTATTTATATGTCCCGAGGGGAATGAAAATGGCTTGTCATAAAATAATAATTTGTACGAAAGGGAAGCGCGATGGGATTTGTGGCAGCATCAGCCACAGCGAGTGACCCGAATAAGAAAGAGCTTCCGGTATTAAATCGGCGGTAATTCGCTATTCGAGATAGAGGGTCCAGGGTCCAGGATTAGTTCAGGGTCATTGCAGCGTTATTAGAAGACCTAGAAAGCTAGAAAAAGCAAGAAAAGTTATTAAATATTGGAAAACTTCTGGAAAACCAAAAAGAGTCATGAAATTTGAAATGAATAACTGAAACTTTTTAGTCGCCTCTATTTCAAGGTCTTAATAATTATTTTCGTATTTTACTGATTAGGGGATTCAATTGGAAAAACAAAAAGAAGTTTGATTCATGGAAGAAAAATTGTTTGAACTCATTAAATTTCGATGGATTTACATACAGACAATTTTATTTGTTCATGCGATCAAAAAGTTATATTTTAACTATGTTAAAACGTTGTGAATGGAGAATTTTCTTATATTATAATACTAATATTTGCATGTATGATACTAATGTTTATAAAAATGTTATTGAAAAGTTTAATCCTTAAAGTGCATTCTGGGTCTGTGAGACCCGAGATTTCTTCTAAGATTTCACTTTGAGTACTGTCGATATCTATTTCCAGAAATTTTTTTTTCATGTTTCTAACTTACAGTACACTGTTAAAAAAAACAACATTAATTTTAATGTCAAATGACTTGAAG
>CAJFCP010025980.1:135597-161445 GCA_904066005.1 Synergus itoensis | reverse complement strand
AAAAAAATTTCGAATTTTTAATAGTGGGGGTGGAACTTCACAGGGATCCATAAGGGGGATAATAAAGAGATTGCTTCTGCGACGAACCAATTGTAAATTTTAGCTTTTTGTGCTCTCAGCTTTCAAAGAATACGACATGCATTCGACAAAGAATGGGATGGGAAGGTCTACTGGTGGGTGGGAGGTATGCTTACCAAGCTTAGAGGTTAAAGCTCAAGAGCGAACGGACAAGCAAGAGAGGTCAGAGTAAACTGAAAATTGAAGCGTGTTAATATTCTGATGAAAGAAAATCTTCCAAATATGTTTGAGCTTTAACTGAATTACATTTGATTCTCCTTGCGGATTTACAAGATTCTATTTAATTGCATTATAAACGTGGAAAATATTTTTGTGATGAAGTTTGCAGAATTCGTCTGCATCAACAAGTGTTAAACAGAGCGAAAAATATCTAGTTATAATGTTTGTTAAGTAAAATGAAGAGATTGAGTTTTGAAGTAAGAATTTTGTTTAAAGACAATTCCCTAAAAATTCTATCCACCGCACTACCAAACGCTTTCATTATCATGTAGCATCCACTATCACGTGCTTCCACTGTCGCGCAAACACTTTATCCTCCTCTCTCTTTTTTATGGTTTATCAAAAATGCAAATTAAGCTCTTTCTCTCTGAATACAATATGCCAACTAGATTTTTTTTGTCATGATGATGACCAGCTCACGTGTGGATAGTTAAATTAAAGCTCTGAGGTTTTTTGTTATTGATTCCTTGTCTTCTACCAGCCTTTCTTGCCGCCTTTATAAACTTTTTTAGTGATAAATCTTTTCACTACGTTCCTTGATTTTCTTTTCTTCTCTTTTTGGAAGTAATTGCATTCAGTAGTCTCCCATTTTCAGTAGGTACAAATGTATGACATTGCAAAGTTCCATTTATTTTTCAGGTTTTTAGCATTTGCTTCTTGATCTTCCTTATTACTAAAAATTATTTCAGTTTTCTTGCAGTACTTCTTTGAACACTGAAATAGAGTTGGAGCTTCTTAGGATGCGATCTTCAGCGGAACATTGTAGACTATACCTTGCTGACTCGGTCCCATTAATCATTGAAATAGAATATAATTTGAATAAGTGATAAGAAAATATCTTCAAAAAGACATTCAATGACAAAAATCCATTGAAGTATAAGTGTAAAGTATAAAAAGCAATTATACTTTATTAAAACATATGTAAAAAGTAATAAAAAGGGTGTCACGATTACTGGTACGTTATTTACCTTAACTCTTCTTCCTTTCTCGAAAACTATCGGAAAATTTATATTACAAAGTCATAAGGTTTATTTTAAAGAAAATCGCACTCTAAGGACATATTTTAATCATTTTTGAAAAATATTATTAGTTTATCAGTTTTAAAAATTCAAGTACTTATAACTTCGTCAAATATTTTTCTCTTAAAATCGGTAAAAATAATAATCTACACGCGGCGAAAAATGCCTCATGCAAAGTAAGAACGCTTAACAATTTTTTTTTATCTGAGAAATAGCAAAAAAGTTGCTGTGTTAACTATTTTATATAACTTACGATATCTATTTTAAAATATGTATGATATTGACTGCGTGCTTTCGCGAACGCGTTTGCCTTTTTTTAAATCTTATATTTTGTGATATATTATTTATTTTTTTCCTATCAGACTAAATTAAAAATTCATTTAAAAAAATTTAATTCTTATGGCTATAACAGTTACATGATATGAATTTTAAAAATTCAACCAATTTTCCTAAAATAATATATATCTATATTTATAAAAAAAATTTACCTGTATTTTGTAAACTAAATAAGTACTACATCTATTTTACGTTATAAAAAATAATTATTATTATTATTATAATAAAATGATATGAAAATAAAATAATAATTATTCAAAATTTACTACGTTTACTGTAGTACGGATGTTTAATTGTGATTTCGATTTCGATTCCTATATGACGAATCAGGAGTGCGGAATAGGCGTTACGATATTTCGACCTCGAATCAATCATCTTTTTCGAATAGGAACCTTCATCTTCGAAGGTAAAACACTTAAATTTTGAAAAATTCTTCCGACCAACTAAAATGTCGTGAAAAAATCTATCGAAATGGTAGTGTAAAAAATATTTTATTAATATTCAAAGAGTCACAAATATCCGAAATAATTGGTATCTGCACAAAACGTAGAAATTTCACCCCCTCCTATTCAGTAAATATTTGTTCAATCAGCAAAATTTTTTTCCCACAAACTAACATCCAATAGGACTATATTTTGTCTAAGTTTGAGTTCGATCAGACAGAGTCAAATTTGAGAGTAGGTATATATATATATATATATATATATATATATTGTGACGTGGTATATTTTATACCACGCACATTTTAACGAATTTTTATTAAATTTAACTTCATTCGCGATAAACTCCTAGCACAGAGTCATGGGTTGTTTGCACACAACCTGTCAGCTGATTGGAGCACATGAGCTCTCTGACAATCAGCTGACCATCAGACAGCAATCCGTAACCTGCAAAATAACAAATACTCGAATTCACACTTACACTATTCACACTTTTTTGTTACATATTACTCTGAGCCATAGGGGGCTCAGAATCACACACACACACAACACACTAAGATCTCTATACATCGCATAGGCCCGAAGAGGATCCTGGTCAAAGTGCATGGATGAGATTCCCGTGCACGCAAACGACCAGGAAGATGACATCTCTGCTCAGCTGTCACTTCAACCTAGATCAGCCGGCTGGCTGAGGCTATTGTATTCGACGCCATCTCTGGGCCTAACACATTAACGTCATGGAGATCGACCGTCGACGAGTTACCGGTCGTCGACGAACTAAACTTATCACCTAAGTTAAAATAAGTAATTTTTAATAGTCTCGCGGCGCTGCCTGTTTCCGCGCACGCCACGAGACAGGAAGAGAGAGGTTAGCTCGTTCACTCTGTGCTCGTAGTTGATAGCGTCATAACGCATATATTTTGTATTGCTTTGTGCAAGTTTCGCTAAGTTGATTGGAAAATTATTTGAATTACCCTGGGTGTGGTAAGAAAACCCCAGTGAAATTGTATTAAATTGGATTCGGCCTATTGAGCCAAGGAATATTTAAAATTTGGATTCATTCAGAATTAAGGATGCCGAACTTGACCAGAGGCCAAGTTCGAGGAAGGCGAGTTATTTACCACGCCTTTTCGAATACAGGTAACGCTTGAACTCTCTCTTCCATTGTTTGATTTAAATCTATTGGATACATTGTTTGATTGTCACTATAATTGATCTCTGGCGAACAATAGTTCGTAATTTTTGTCTTGCTTGCTCGAATCATTATGATTTAATTTATACTTGACTAGTGGCGTAATCATTTTTGATATTGAATAAATCTTATTATTGTTTCGATTTTAAATTCAGTGAACTCAGTGACTTTTCCCTGACCCTGCCCTCTCCGCGGTCTGAGTTAGTAAGGGTTATAAGTGGTTAAATTAATTTAAATTTGAATTTTACTTTTGCTTGTTTTGGAGCAAAACAAGCTGGCGCTCAAATCGGCTTATAAATTAAATTAAAATAATTGATTTCTTCGTTTAATAGTCATGATTCGATAAAATTTAAATTATAGCCAGAATTAGGGTTATAATATATACAGTCTGTTCAACTAGAGCGTGTGGTCTGTATTTTTAAAACTATTGGAGATTCTTGAACGTTTTTTTTTTTAATTAAAGTACGTTCAAAGGACTAATACGCGTTTATGATATCGCTTCAGTATCCCTCCGTCCGAGAGAACGCACGCGAACGAAAATGAGTTCTGTTTACGCTAAACGTTTTGAAGCCGTCTTCTTGTGTTCCCATCCAAAAGGACCAAAAATGTCCATCGCAGCGGCTGCTAAATACTTTAAAAAGTCACAGTCGTTCATTATGAAGTGGGTTGAGCGGTATAAAGTCAGTGGAACTGTCGACGATCTTCCTGAAAGAGGAAAAATGCGTGCAACAACCAGCAAGGAGGACAAAGCAATCGTGCAGCTATTCAAGCGTACCCCCACTCTCGGTTTGCGAGATGCCAAGGCTATACTAGCCAAGAAGGGAGTACACATTAGTATCAACACCATACGACAGCGATTGGCCGAATCGAAGATGCAGTACCGTAGCACGAGGAAAAAACCCCTACTCTCAGAAACCCATATCGAAAAACGGAAGGCATGGGCTGCTGAAAATCTCGACCGGGACTGGTCGAACGTTATTTTTTCTGACGAAGCGTCGTTCTGGGCATGGGTTCCCATTAAGTATGCCTGGTCTACGGCTGGCAGTAGATTTCTCCAGCGGACCATTAAACACCCAGTGAAGGTCCATATTTGGGGATGCTTCTCTGAGCGCGGTTTTGGATGTTTGGAACTCTTCACCAAGAACCTCAACGCTCAAAAAATGTTGCAGATATACCAACGTGGTCTTCTAAGGTCTGCTAGAAAGGTGTTTGGAGCCGATAACACCGATTGGATCTTGCAAGAGGATAACGACCCGAAACATCGAAGCCGTCTCTGCAGCGCTTGGAAAGAGGAAAATGACATCACGACCTTGGACTGGCCATCACAGTCCCCAGATGCAAATCCAATCGAAAACGTCTGGAGTATCTTGAAGAGGAAGCTTGCCGGATAACGTGTCTTCACCCTAAAACAGCTGTCACAAAGAATTAAAAAGTTATGGATAGATTTACCAACGAACTATGCCGAAAAATTAGTTGAAAGTATGCCAAGAAGGTGCCGGGCCATTCTGGACAACGATGGAGACTGGACCATTTACTAAGTGATTGCGTATTAGTACTTTGAAAGTACTTTAATTAAAAAAAAAAAAACGTTCAAATATCTCTATTAGTTTTAAAAATACAGACCACACGCTCTTGTTGAACAGACTGTACAGGGTGTTTTGCGACCTCTATCATTAATTGAAACAACAAATACTAGAGCAAAAACTAAGTCGAAAACTCCCATAAGGAAATGTTGGAAAATGCGTAGTTTTTAAACTACAGAGCATTTAAGTTGACCAATCAGAAGCACGCTTCAGACCGCACACATGATGTTCTTTGAACGGGTGCGTGGGGTGCTTATGAGAGGCTTTGGCGCGAATCATGTCAGGAATATGAATATTTTCAGGTTATATATTCACAACAACAAAGTTAACGTGCAGTTAAAGTGGAGAGAATGGAGAGACAGCGAAAGGAAGTTGTTGTTTCTGCAATGGCATCAAATCAGTTATTGTTGCAAACGATGATGTTTGCAAAAATCATAGAAACTGATGATGAAGATAGTGATAATGAAGTGGAAAGTGATAGATTTTTAATGGAAATTTCGATGAAAGTTCGAGGCCCAAGAGAAGCACCAGTTCTAATATATAGTGGGATTTGCTGAACGAATTGTTCCACAATTTAATACAAAACAATTTAAGGAACATTTTTGAATGAAACCTGATGCATTTGATAATTTGGAAAACTTAGTTGGAGAACAGTTATCACATAATTGCATAATTCCGGCTCGAAAACAATTACTGTCGGTTAATATGGTTGCTGGCAACGCCTGACTCTTACAGCTATTTATACATTCTAATTTAAGTTTATGCATCTTTGTAAAATTATTTAAAATTGAAGACCTTTGTAATAAACAACACAAAAGCTTTTTATTATTATTCTATGTTTAAGGTCAGTTGCTCAAAGATTTGATTTCTCCAAGTCAGGTTTTACATTAAAGTTTAAAATTAAAGTTTTAAATTAATGTTTAAATTAAAGTTTTAAATTAAATTTAAATTAAATTAAATTAAATTAATTAATTTAAATTTAAATTAAAGTTTAAATAAAGTTTAAATTAAACTTCCCACAAATTTCAGGTTTACTCGCTTTCACCTACCTATTTTTGTCGGGTGAAATAGTCACCCATCGAGTGACCCCCACCCTTCACTCTGGTGATTTCTGAACGGTTCACCCGGATGGATCCGCCCACTCACCTAGCACCGTTGAACGATTCCGAGTGCACCCGAGTGCACTCGGTGAGAGACCTGAACGCAGCCTTTGGTGACTGGTTTCCCCTCCGGTTCCGGGTGGCCCAGACCAAGCTTTAATAAAATTTTCGAATTTTAATTTTTGAAGGATGTATCTAGATATGAAATTTTATTGCGCATCTTTTTTTCTTGTAGAAAAAAAAATTGTAGCTTTCTTAGTTATAAAATTAAAGGCGAAAAACAGACTTTTTTGAAAAGTCGATTTTAATCCGTTTTTCACTTTAGCTCGTGCTCAGTTCGTCAGTTTTTCAACTTTTTAAATGAAATTTTCAGGGAATGTGCTTTCGGGTGTCCTTTGATTGATAGAATAATAGGAGTTCAAAAATTTATGTTTTTAAAATTGTTATTAATTTTTTTCTGATATACAGCGTGAATCGAACTTTTGTAACTTCGAGCGTTTCGTTTAACGAGGGAATTTTGAGCAAGAAAAAACTTCTCGCGACAAAAGTGGGGAGAAAACTATAATAAAATTTTTTGGAAAGTTTCAGATCAAATTATTTAATGGTTTAGGAGTAGTTATGATCTTAGTCAGCGCTGGAGTTTTCGAGCGTACAACGTACTCTACGACTTACCGCCGCGCCGTTCCAGCGCTGACTAAGATCATGACTACTCCTAAACCATTAAATAATTTGATTTGAAACTTTCCAAAAAACTTTATTATGGTTTTTTCCACATTTTTGCCGCGAGAAGTTTTTTCTTGCTCAAAATTCCCTCGATAAACGAAACGCTCGAAGTTACAAAAGTCCGATTCACGCCAAACATCAGAAAAAAATTAATAACAGTTTTAAAAACATAAATTTTTAAATTATATTAATCAAAGGACACCCGAAAGCACATTCTCTGAAAATTTCATTTAAAAAGTTGAAAAACTGACAAACTGAGCACGAGCTAAAGTGAAAAACGGATTAAAATCGACTTTTTCAAAAAAGTCTGTTTTTTGCCTTTAATTTTAAAACTAAAAAAGCTACAATTTTTTTCTACAAGAAAAAAGATGCGCAATAAAATTTAATACATAGATACATTCTTCAAAAATTGAAATTCGAAAATTTTATTAAATCTTGGTCTAGGCCGCCCGGCACCGGAAGGAAAACCAGTCACCAAAGGTGGTAAGAGAAGGGGAAGGCAAACTACTCATTTACTCACGCTTGGACATCACTGGTATATATCATATGATAAATTAATTATATATTATATTACTTATAAATATATAATGATATAATAGTAATATAATGACGATGAAAATAAACAATCTTTCAGATTTCAAGGTAAAATTTGATATTTTTTGCAAATTGCGAAAAAGTGCTCCGCTTTTCTTTGCCATAACTCGTAAACTATTAATATGAAAAATTTTGTTTATAACAAAAATGATAGGAAATTGTGTGTTCTACAACTTTTTATAAAACTACTTTTGCTCTAAAGTGCATTTCAAACGAGATATTTCCAAAGAACGAAAATTTGGGCTTCCTTTTTGCCGCCATTTTTTTCCGCACACCAAATTTCTGTGATCTTTTTTGGGGGTTGATTAAGCATTAGGGCCCCAAAATGAAGATAACTGCCAATTTTCATTTCGTTCTGACCTTTTGCAAGGCAAGGCCTTTTTTGTGTCTTTATTGACTGGATTATTCCGTTCGATAGGTCGTGCGTTCGATTCCCCCCAGTCTTGCGTGCGAAATTTTGTTTGCTATATGTGTGTTAAAATTTACAAATATCAATTATTTACAAGTATACGCATAATACATAAAAATAAATAAATAATAAAATAAATAAAATAATAAACCATGTTCTTAATTAATAATTGTTTTTTAAGACATTTATTTTTTCATTATAATTTTTCAGTGTAATGCCAGTAATATGCCAGTACCGCGCCAGCACTGGCAGTCCAGTACAGAACATCGTTATCATCCCAGAGATATGCCAGTACATACGCCAGTACTGACTGCCACTACCGCGTCAGTACCAGCCAGTACTGGCTGGTACTGCGCTCGTTGTGAATTTCCCATTGGGTACTAATTGTAATAAATTTAATAGAATTCATAGGAATTCAAGTTGAATGCCTTGAAATCCTTTAAAATATTTGAAAATCCCTACCTTAAAGCACTAATTATACATCTTTTGTACTCATATATTAACCACGTGAGTGTCTAAACTGTCGGGATTGATATCTTTCAAGTAACTCTCTTTAGATTCCCCTTGAAATCCCTACCGGGTTAAGAATCTGCCATTGTCGAACAAGTTTCACTCTTGAGTAAAGTCTCTGCGCAAACAATGGAACGACTTTTCCCTAAGGACGATTCCAGAATTCGACTCAACAATCCGGGCCGAGTATTTCCGACAAAAAAAAAGATTAAGAGGGGGAGAGAGAAGCGTCAGTGCGGAAAACATTCCTTACGATCCACGTTTCAGTTCGCATTATTTAAAAACGGCAGCTGCAGGAGATAATAAGGCGAATCACTTCGCTGCCTTTTTGTATAAAATAGGGATAAGAGGGAGCCTCAATGACGAACCAAAAGCACGAGAACGAGGAACAGGGCGAGGATGAGGTAAGAGCCCAAAATATGCGACGAGGAAAAAATAAGCAACTAAAATGATAATGGCTCGGCTAGGAAACTCTGTCTCGTTCTTTTTATGCGGCTTTCTGGCTTCGATTCACGCGACTCCAATGTTAGAGAACTGAAGGAAGGTAGTTTGCAGTGGCTCCGGATGCAGCGAAGGAGAATGCGAATGAGTATAAAGAATACGGTATAAGGCATAAGGTATGTAGCTAGCTTCCCTGCTATCAAGAAGATATTTGGCGCAGGGTGCGCCACCATCATTAGAATCTTCTCGAGGTTACCTTCCGTCGCCCTCCCCCCTTCAACCATTTACCATCGCCTCCAGAGCCCTCCCCCGACCAGACTGGCGTCTTTGTGTCTCGACACCGAATCGATCCCCAAGAGACTTCTTTATCAATGCTTTGAAATATATCGGTAGACCGCCAAAACGAAGCGAGCTTCAAGAAACGGTTTTCAGAACGACAAAATTAGATTTGTTAAAACTCGTGCTGGAGGACAAGACCTCGTTAACAAGCCCAACTCCAGTTAAGCGAGAGTGGGGTGTAGCGAACTTATAATGTTCCTTTTTAATGAAGCGAACGGGAGAAGGACGTTTCACTTCTGAGCGTAAAAAAATGGCAATCTCCTTTATTGAAAATTAGCATTAAAGAGTGTTAGATTGTTATTAAACGATTTGAGGCTGATGGTTTGTGAATTAAAAATCACGAGGCTATGTTTTCATGATATTCTTTGAAAAACGAAAAAAAAAACGCATGAAATTTGAAAAACGAGTTAAGCGGAACTCAATGAAGTTTATTGGAATTGAAAAAAATGAATGGAATTTAGTGAAATTCATTGAAATAAAATAAAATCAATTGGAATTGCATGGAATGAAATGGATTTGAATAGAATTCAATGATGTTGAAAGAACTTGTATAGAATCCAGAGGAATTGGATGGAATATTATCGAGTTAAATAGAATCCAAAAAAGTTAAATAGAATTCGATACAATTGAGAGAAATTCAGTTATGTTGAATATATTTGAACAGAATTGAAAAGAATTCAGTGTACTGCATGGAATTTAATGGAATTTAATTGATTTGAATGGAAGTGAATTGAATTAAATTAAATTGAATGGATTTTAAAGAACTTAAATCGAATCCAGAGAAATTGAATGGAATATCATGGAGCTAAATAGAACCAAATAGTGTTAATAATAAATGCAACAAAATTGAATGGAATTCAGTAAAGTTAAAGGATATTAAATCTAACTGATCTCAGGTGAAGAGCGATTCAGTGCAATTTTATGAAATTAAATGACTTGAAACAGAGTTAAATAGAATTCAGTGGAATTGAACCGAGTTGAATGGAATTTAGAAAAATTGGATGGAATTAAATTCAAGTGAATGAATTTGAAAGGAATTAAGCAGAATTCTCTGGAATTGACGAGGATTGAACGAAATTGCTTGGAATTGAAAGAATATGAATATAATTCAGAGGAATTTGATTAAATTAAATGGAACTAAGTAAATGGATTTTAACGTAAATGAACGGAATTATGGTAAACACAATTCAATGGAGTTAAACACAGTTCAATGAAATAGAACGGAAAAAATTGAATATAATTGAATGGGATAAGACGGATTTAGCTTGTGTTATTTACCATTTGAGCAAATTTAGATAACCCGGGTTTTACCACAATTTTTACTTTAAAAAAAATAATATGGCATAGACATAAAGAACGTGAAAACGGACGTCTGTGTAGGATTATTTATTTGAAAAAGTAAAAATTGTGGTAAAAATATCGGTTTATCTAAAGCTTATCGAGAATAAGTAATACATGCGGATTTCTACAGAATTAAACAGAACTCAGTCAAATATTATCTTCCACCAAAATCTACCACATCGAACTAAATTAAAATCCGTTCTATCTCGAATATGTTAATTATTTATTTGAAAGATTTGGAATAACCAATCGAGTCTTACAATTGAAGAGTGTTACATAAAGAGAATAAGAAAAATCAAAGGAAAAGGCAGGAAGGGGAAAGAGAAAGGAAAATAGGAAGAAGGAAATAAAAAGCTTCAAAGGAAGAGGAGTTGAAAAAAATTCACAGGACTACTAACCAGTCCTTTTCATCCACTGTCCGAGACCTCAATCGAGAGAACTAGGAGCTATCTAGTAGGCTAAGAGGGTAGAAGCTGTGGAATGGTGTGAGGACGGCGAGAATGGTGAGGAAGGTGAGAATGAAGAATAATCAAAAGGGAAGAGACCGAGTACTGAGTAGTGAATACTGGGGGGTGAGGATACGATGGCGGTGAACCGAGAACGAGCTGCGAAGGATCTCCAGAGTAAGGAATGGGAACTCGGAACTCGGACTGGGAACTGGTAACTCGGCAGAAGAGGAGACCGGAATGGAAAAAGAGAATCGACACATAGGTTGAAGAGAAACTTTAATGACATTTCTTATTTCCACCAACCTACCAGCTCGACACCTCGACTTATCCTCCCTCTTCGTCGATTCCTTTACCTCAGGTGAGCCAATCTTCACTGAATCGTCTTAAAATTTATTTTCATTAAAAGTTTCCTTTCCTAATTAATGTAATATCCCAAGTTTTTATATAAGCATTTCAACATCGGTGGTAATGTAACATAGAATTTATCAGTCTGATATTGGACCATAGGGAGTTGAGGAAAATCCCATTGGCAAGTTAGGGCCAAATGGAGGGCTTTGGATTATAAAGGGATTTAATGGAATCCGAAGAAATTCAATGAAATGCTAAAGAAATCAATGGAATCCAATGTAATCAAAAGTCTGAAATTATTTTTAATAATTCAGATTAAGAAAGAAAGTCATTAAATGGAATTTAGCGAAATTGATTATAATTCACTAGAATAAAATGGCATTGAATTGAATTGAATGAAATGCATCTATGAAAAAAGCATGTAAGCCGTGTGATTTAAATTTGATTGCTACGCAAGTTCTCTGTACTTGTATTGAGAACATTTATCACCTGAATTCACACATTTCGTATTCAATTAAGTTTAAATATCTAGTGCGTGATTTGTTTCACGTACAGAGTGCACTTATTTTCTCTTCGTGTAAGAATTCAATTAATTTAAATTAATGGGTTGACTGGAATGTCTATCGTGTTTATAATTTTATTTCGCAATGCTTTCCAAAATTATAATGAACACTAATCTATCCATGATATCTGTGATACCTATGACCATCTTTGTCTACAATAATAGACAAAAATGGTGCTAATATCATAGATATGTAAGTGTTCATTGTAATTTTGCAAAAAGTATTGCGAAATAATACTATGAAAACGATAAAGACTTTCTAACCGTTCCAATAAATTAAATTTATTTTAATTCTATGTAACTGAAATTAAAAGAAATCAACTAAATTAAATAACAATGTAACTGAAGTCAAAAGTGGGCAATTTATCCATTTTAAAATTTCAATCGTACTCTTTGGATTATTTTATTAAATCCTACAATTCCAGATGAGCTCCTCTGGGAGAATAAATCGACATCAAGTCAAGAAGGATTGATAACGAGGAGGGAAGAAAGAGAGTCCTTGAATTGCTGGCATTAGATAACTGAGATTGTCGAGATTGCGCCTGAATCCCTTTTCAATGCTGGTGTCGCTATTAAACGTCGATGCTATTAGCGATTCTAATAGGCTCTTGGCGATCGAGAAGGGGAAATAGAAATTTATTAGCGGCAAGAGTGACGCATTCACTTGAAACAGAATTGCAGCTATTCGGATTCCATTGATTCCGGCTATCCTATCAATGATTTAGTAGTTTTTTTTTTTTTGAAGTTACAACTACTTAGAAAGGCCGTAGCCGGATAAGCATGGTTGAACTGCCCAGCAATGGATTTGGTTCATATTTAGGGGGTAAGTTTCTCTCAATATGAAACCAATTTACCCCAAGCACCAAGTTAAAAAGAAATTTTTTACAAAAGTTATAAAAAAATTTTGAAAAATTAAAAAAATCAATTTTCTCAAAATTGGTTCAACAGATTTTAATGGTTCAAGTATATATTATAGAGGGTACTAAGACAATAAAAAAAAATTGACTCCCAATTCCTTTCAGGAGAAGGGGGTGAAAAAAATTATTGTAATATTGTAATAATTTTTTTTAATGTTTCTTTTGTTGCAACACCGCCAGTTTTTTTCTATAATTTACTTATATCCAAAGTAAAAACATATATTTTTTAGGATAAAATCAAAAGAGTAGGGGAAAGTCGTCAGAGTTGGGCCACTTTTTGATTATTCTCTATATCTTTTTCAAAAATTTGAATACTTCCAAATTTTTTTTTTTATTCGAAAGTTCAAACCTTTATCTATGACATATATGTATGGCAACTTGCTGCGACAAGGGAAAAAAAAGTTATTGACGAAAAAAAAAAACAAAAAAATTGTCAGAGTTGGGCCATTTCAGTCAGAGTTGGGCCACCACTGAAATTGCATGGAATATGTACTGAAACCGGTTTTTATGGAATGGTATGCAACATTTTATTGTTCTTTATACATTTTGACATGTTTGCGATGAAAAAAAAAAAATTCAAATTTTTATATTATTCGTTATCGGCAAAATGGTTATTTATTTATTTTCAAGTCATACAAGAAGACTTTCATTTCTAGAATTTATTATAGTGTTTGAAGGTTTGAAAAACATGAAATAAAGCTTTTTTTTTATCTGTAATTCAAATTTTCATATTCTTTGTTATTGCAAAAATGGTTATTTATTTATTTTTTAGTCATGAAATGAGACTTTCATTTCTACAATTTATTATTTTAGTGTTTAACGGCGCGAAAAACATGCTAAGAAATGATATTTCACTGTTAGAAAAAGAAAAGGATGTGGCCCAACTCTGACTACACGAGTGACCCAACTCTAACAACATTCGTGTTTTTTGATCGCAACTCACTACAGCTGGAGAGGTTAAGGAATCAAAATTTCCTTTTGGAAACTTGTTAATGATCGAACATACAATGTTATTATATACTTACTTCAATTTCGGCATGGTTTTTTTGCGAGTTATGGGCACTTTTTTTCGAATAGTACAAAACTTCCAACACTATCAAAAACAATACGAGGGCCTGACACTTTTTGGAAATAATTTCTGCGACTGTCAATGCTTTACAAAGTTAGCCGTCATCGAGACAAACAGTTCCATGCATTTGTACCGATGGCAGCACTTGTCATATACCAAATACAGTGGTGGCCCAACTCTGACAGTGGCCCAACTCTGACGACTTTCCCCTACTTCATAGTTAAAAAAAATAAAATGTAATTTTTATCCCCTAATTTGTATGTAATTCAATTTGCTGAGAATTTCAGCAGGTCTTAAGATTTTCGACAAGTATCTTGCATGTGATAATTAATATTTAATGGCTGCAATATGGGAACAGCAGCCAACTGTTCGTCGACCATTGGCGCAGTTACAAGCCTACCATTTAATTCCTGCAACACCCACACTGTGTGGTTTATAATCAACGAAACATCTATATACTTTCCGACTAATGTGTCTTGACTATACCTGGACCTTTAGAATATTTGCCTGCTCTTTCACAAATGGCAAATTGAAAGACCTATTATCGTTCATGATTTCGGCCAAGTACGAAACTGCTTGTGAGAGTTGATAGGAACCCATAAATAAGATTTTTAGGTCTTTCTCCTTCAACTCTGGAAAATCTAAAAGTTCGTTTGAAAAAACACTTTGAAACATAAGCTTTTTATGAAGCCAGCCTTTTCCCTCGACTTCGTTAGCTAAAGTGTTCTCCATATCTAAATGTTGTTTCATTCTCGTTACAATTTCTTCTGAAAGTTGGACATCTATTTGTAACGCTTTTCCAAATTGATTGTGCAGAAATGCTGCAATTTTAAAATACAATCCAACCTTCGGAAGCAATTTGTTATCGATTACATGATCTAGTAATCGATATTTTTGTTTAATTATTCCATGGACAGATTCCACTGCCCATTGAATTTTTGTGACGAAACGTGACTGGTTTGATTCTTTAGTTGTCAACTGATTCCGCTTCCCCTTTAAAGCTGGAATCAGTACGATAAAGCCCTTTGAGTCCAATGCGTCTTTCGCATCTCGAAAACCACGATCAAGAAAGAGTTTGTCGCCTTTATTCATTAATAGACACAAACCATCCGGATCTTCAATAAGATTTTTTTATAATTTCAGCGTCATTCTGATTCGCGTAAAATAGTCCTGCCATATCTAGTACTCGTCCGGTTGTTGTACAGATAGTAAATGGCTTACATAAGGAATATGTACCGTCACAAATTAACATTAGCTCGTCATCAGAATTAAATAACATTTTAGAGACATCAGTAGTGTGAAAATCTATTAAGTCACGTCTAAAAATAGCATTTAATCCAAATCATGAGGGTAAAACATCTTTATCAAAAGAGTTCATGATAGATGCGGAATACTCTGAAACAAGTTGCTCTCATTCTAATTGCAAAGTTGCAGCAACCATTTTGTTGGAATTTCCTGGTCTTAATTTTAATAGAAACACAACAAGAGCTTGGGTTACATCCCGGGTCTCGTTGTTTCTCATTTACGTTAGCATTTCGCGTAATTCGATAATATTATCCCATGTCAAACATGTAAAAAGATTTATTTTTTCTTTAGATAAAGAAAAATCTCCAACTTTGTCGAGAATCGTGGTATCACATTCAATACTCAAACCTTCAAGTAATTCCGATAGCTCTGAATCTTACACTTTTGTGAAATTCGAATATACACGTAAAAGACTTAATTCTTCGTCAAAAAACCGACCTTTTATTAAATGTACTCGACGACAACGGTTACCTTCCGGGATATAAATCCTTTTCTTAATATAAGATTGTACACGCGCCTGTTTGGGAACTACTGTTAAATCTTTTAATTTGTAAAAAACACAGCAATATTTGTGCGTTACTAAAGTCCTTTGAAATTTAATGTGAATATATTCAACATCTTCGCTTACTGTCCTTACTGATTTTATGTTTACCTCAAATTCTGGATCTTTTTCGCTTGATTGCGAAGAATCATCGTTCTCATGAACTGTTCTTTCATTATTAATAAATCAACTACCATCATTCAGTTTTCTGTTTTTGCAAGCAATAATGCGACAGGACCAACGTAAAACATTATTGGGAGTTATGCTTTTACCAAAGCAAAGAGAAAAAGCATTTGCTTCATTTGAAGATTCTACTATTTTCTTCCGTTTACTAACTTTTTTAGTAAATCTGCTGCAAGCAGCACATCTTTGTTTCATCGAACTTACCAATGACATTATGGCATTATATCCTGCAAATGAGTTACGATTGCTGGATGACGACGGCTGCGGGCCCGCTTTCCCACCCTGACCAGCCGCCGATATTAGGGTTCCGACTCCCTGCATCGTAAACACTTTCCTTTTGTCTGCCATGACGGCATAACATTTTTTATCCAGGAACTTTGCCAGGAAAAATCCTGTTGCCCGCCGTCACCACGTGGAGGTGCCATGGATGCAGACATCATATGTGCATGCCACATTAATAGCGTTATTCGTCTGTGGTAATGCTGCACTTCCAAGGATCCAATTTGGCTGGCCGGACGGACGGCGACTGGCAGTTTTTAACACACATTCAAACGGATCAAATAATCTAAACTTGTCACTGCGCCAATGGTTGACGAACAGTTGGCTGATGTTCCCATATAGCAGCCATTACACAGGCACACATAAAAAAAGGTACTGTTCCCGGAACCAGACTAGCATATCTTTATGTTTTTTGGATCGCTGAATCCGAATCCGGCGTCGGTTTGTCTCAATCAGGTCAGGTTGAAGGTCATTTCAAGGTCAAATCCTGAAAAAATAGTTAAATTGATTCAAATTAATATTTCTATATATTCTTGGTGTTGTTGAATCCAAATCCGATGTCCGTTTGATTGGACAAGGTCAAATTGAAGGTCATTTTAAGGTCAAATGTGTTTATTCTGCCAAAAATGAATTTTTGACTGCAGATTCTGAAAGAACAAGAAATTTTACGTCTAGATATGTATTAAATTTTTTTGGTAACATAACTCCCAAGGTCATTCATTTTATTATATGGAGGGTTCATATGACAATTGCAAAAATAAGAAAATGTGTCTTCACGGGACTAAACTACTAAATTATTATGTTTTCGGGATCACTGAGTTAGAATCCGAGATTCGCTTGCCTCCAGTATGTTAGGGTCAAGTTCATTTCAAGGTCAAATCCAGCAAAAATGTTCAAATCTTTTCGCATCATCTCTCCATTATATTTTTGGAGTTTCTGGAACATGCATTTTGTATCTCTTGCGTTTTTTCCTTTTTCTGCGCTTTCATGTTATAAACATTACAAACATAGCAAGATAAATCTTAAAATCCAATGAGGAGATCTCTTAATTCAAGTGAATTGGAGCTCACCGTTGTAAATTTGATACAACGAATATGTGTGGTGTGCCTGTATCCGGAGTACCTCCACGCGGTTACGGCGGACAACGGTCTTTTTTTATTGTTTATTTTTGCGGCAAAATCTCTGGGTGAAGGCGTCCAAGCCGTCATGGCAGGCACACGGAAACGTCTCACGATGCAGGGGTTCTCACAAGGAACCCCAGTATCGGCGGTTGGTCTGGGTGAGCAAGCGGGCCCGCAATCATCGTCATCAAGCGACCGCAGTTTTACATTGGTGGAAAACTTGGCTACTGTAGAGTCTATCACTACAAGTTCGGGTCACATATGCGATAAGGATCCAGATTCATTTTGCTTATGTTTATGGTAAGTATGAAGCACCAAAGAATCGCAAACGTATTTCAGAGCGTATAAGGAATATGTATAAGGATTGTTTTGATTTGAACATGATAGATGAAGGTAATGATTGGGTACCACACATCATTTGTGCTTCTTGTAACACAATGTTCCATCGTTTTGATAAATCTCGAGACAAGAAATATCTCTATTTTTCTATACCAGTACATTGGACCAAAGCGCAATCTAGAGAAGATTTGATATTTCTGCAAAACAAATTTGACTGGGTACAATATCAAAAATAAATCACATATAAAGTATGCTAACGTTACAAGTGTCACACTACCTGTTATTTCCAACGAGGACAATACGAACGAACGGAATTTTAGTTCATATGGAATGGAAATAGACGAGATTGAAGCAAATGTTGAAAGAAAAAATATAGATCAGCGTAGAGGTTGTGTGAATGAGGATGAACAGTACGATGATGATAGTGGAGATAAGAGCTATATGAGTAGAACTGATAGCGAAGATGAAAGATACACGAGTGAAAATGAAACTGATAGTGACGATGAGAGATACGAGTATATGAACGGAAATGAAAGTGGCAGCGAAGATGGCCGAACTAATGACGAAGAAAGTGAAACTGAAGATGATTTTGATGAATACGTTCCAACGGATTGGAAGAAAAAAGAGCCTCAATTGTTCTCACAGAAAGAACTGAACGATTTCATTCGTAACATGGGATTGCCGAAAGATGTTGCCGAGTACTGTGCTTCCACATTGAAAGAGAGAAATCTGCTGAAGAAGAAAACGAAGATAATGTTTTACAGGACAAGAGAAAAAAAATTACAAGTTTTTTCTCCCGTAATTCAAATAAGTCTCTCGTTTATACTGATAATGTCAAAGCATTAATCGACGAATTAAAGCCCGATACTTGCAGTGCTGAACAATGGAGACTTTTTATAGAATCTAGTAAATGTAGTCTCAAAGCAGTCTTACTCCATAATACGAACGTATACGCACCAATACCAGTTGCGCACCCTACAAGAAAAGTCGGATTGAAAAGTATTTAAAAGTATTTAAAAATTTTGCACTTTGAATGCGAGGTTGTCGCAAAGCGAAATTCAAGACAAAATCTCCAGAATGAGATTCAATGCGATCTAATACTTGGTCATCACGAATTTTCTGCTTCGCATTCAATTGCATTCAGCACTATTGAATCAAAATCAAAGTCTCGCATTAAATCGCATTGAACGTAGAATTTATCACTTTTGTATTTAGACGCATTCAACATTTAGATGTAATATACGAACTATCGCATTAAAAAGTATTGGTTTCCGGTCCGATGCAGTTCCAATACGAGGTTGTCGAAAAGCGGAATTCAAGACAAAATCTTCTGAAAGCGAAACAATGCTTTTCAATCTGACTTTTTTTACAGGGCACTCGACTGTTATGAATGAATCGTATGAAAGTTTGAAAACTCTATTAGCAGCAATAAAATATGATGACCACAAATGGCAAGTTTGCGGAAATTTTAAAATCCTCACAATGATTCTAGGACAGCAATCTGGCTATTCCAATCTTACAGCAACCGTTGATAGATCCAAAGAAGGTATTGATTCCTCCACTACATACATATAAAATTAGGACTCATGAAACAATTCGTTAAAGCGTTGAATAAAGAAGGCGATTGTTACAAATACTTACGATATCAATTTCCAGGTCTATCTGATGTTGAAGTAGGAGCGGGAGTATTTGATTGATCTCAGATCAGAAAAATGTTCAGAGACGATCACTTCGTAACTCAAATGAGCCCTATTGAGAAGAATGCGTGGATTAGCTTCAAGAAAGTATGTAGTAGTTTCCTAGGCAATCATAAGAGCTCGGACTACAAAAAAATAATATCTGACATGGTTGGGAATTTCTGGAGATTGGAATGTAACATGAGTTTAAAATTACATATGATGGACAGTCATGTGGACGAATTTCCAGATGACGTTGGCGATTTCAGTGAAGAACAAGGAGAACGTTTCCACCAAGATTTTAAAGATGTAGAACGAAGATTTCAGGGTAGATGGGGTGAAAACATGATGGCAGATTTCTGTTGGATGTTGCATAGAAAAAGCACAGAAAATGGAAAGAAACGCAAGAGAAATCCCTTGCACAGATCTTTTGAGGATAAACGAGTACGTTACAATAGAAGGCGAAACGATGAAGAAGTAGCAGAGTGAGATACAAAATGCACGTTCCAGCGTCTCCAAAAATATAATGGAGAGATGATGCGAAAAGATTTGAACATTTTTTCTGGATTTGACCTTGAAATGAACTTGACCCTGACATACTGGAGGCAAACGAACATCGGATTCTAACTCAGTGACCCCGAAAACATAATAATTTAGTAGTTTAGTCCCGTGAAGACACATTTTCTTATTTTTGCAATTGTCATATGAACCCTCCATATAATAAAATGAATGACCTTGGGAGTTATGTTACCAAAAAAATTGAATACATATCTAGACGTAAAATTTCTTGTTCTTTCGGAATCTGCAGTCAAAAATTCATTTTTGGCAGAATAAACACACTTGACCTTGAAATGACCTTCAATTTGACCTTGTCGGAACAAACGGACATCGGATTTGGATTCAACAACACCAAGAATATATAGAAATATTAATTTGAATCAAATTAACTATTTTTTCAGGATTTGACCTTGAAATGACCTTCAACCTGACCTTATTGAGACAAACGGACACCGGATTCGGATTCAGCGACCCAAAAAACATAAAGATATGCTAGTTTGGTTTCGGGATCAGGACCTTTTTTTTGTGTGTGCTTGTGTTATATATTCCTTATCACATGCAAGATACTTGTCGAAAATCGTAAGACCTGTTGAAATTCTCAGCAAACTGTTTACAGAAAACAGTATGAATCTCGTGATAGAGGAAGACAGTGAGCAAGATTAAGTTTATAGCGTAATAGTGTAACGTACGTAAATTATAGAAAAAAACTGGCGGTGTTGTAACAAAAGAAACATTAAAAAAAAATTATTACAATATTACAATAATTTTTTTCACCCCCTTCTGCTGAAAGGAATTGGGTGTCAATTTTTTTTTTAATTGTCTTAGTACCCTCTATAATATATATTTAAACCATCAAAATCGGTTGAACCAATTTTGAGAAAATTGATTTTTTTAATTTTTCAAAATTATTTTATAACTTTTGTAAAAATTTTTTTTTTTAACTTGGCACTTGGGGTAAATTAGTTTCATATTGAGAGAAACTTACCCTCTAAATATGAACCAAATCCATGCAGGGACAGTTCAACCATGCTTATCCGGCTACGGTCTTTAGAGTAGAGTGGGGTAAAAAAGTCATTCGGTTATCTTTTGAGAACAATGATGTTCAGCCACTTCGCAGTGTACTTTTTGAGATCGCTACTAAGCGCGCACAGATGGCCATATTATATCATCCAGATTATATCATCCATCTTCATAGATCTTCTCAAAGGTCATTTATGAAACAGGGCATTTTTCCAAAAAATTTTCTTCACTTTTATTTGTTTTTAGCGCTTCATATTTTGGTTAAAAAAATTTCTGGTGAATATTTTCCGAATCAAAATAGTGTTCTGAATGAGAAATGTTCGTTCATTTTCCTTGACATGCACCTAACTCAGAATCGACGGAAATGGACAAAACATCTGCGAAACTCAACAGAACTCAAAAAAGTGGATGGAACTCAACGGTACTGGATAGAACTCAACGGAAGTTGGCAGAAATCTACGAAACTTAACGGAACTTCGTGGAATTTGACGAAACTCTTCTAAACTTAATGTAACTTGGCGGAATTCAAAATGACTTTTAATTGAATTCAGCATGATGAATTCTATCTAATGAATTTCAGGATTATTCAAATTGGACTCATGGAAAAAAATTTGGAAGGGGAAGAGACAGAGGGCTTAGGGTTTAGAGGAGTAGAGCCGAGGATTGATAGGATATAAAATTTTAACCTCGCCCTCACTCCTTTAGCTCTATCTTCTCAACTTCATCTACTCAGATCTCTTTCTCTTTACCAACAACTTCCCTTTGTTTGTTATCTCTCTTGAAACCGCAGGTTTCCTTTAATCGTTTACTTGAGGAAGAAAAGTTCTCCTTCTCTTGTCAACGTTTCAATCCCTTTCGGATTCGATTCTATTGAAAGTCCTTCGACTTTATCGCCTGGCAGAGGACTAATCAATATTGGCGTCAGTGTTTTGCTTCACGGCCATAAAAAAGTCGTACGGATAGTTCCATCCACTTTTAAGAACATATTATTCAACCCCCCTTCTCACTCTCTTTTCAAAACATTTTTGTTAACCCACCTTTCCAAACTTTTTTATAAACTTCGTTTTTCAAAAATTTTTTCCAAACCTTTTTTTTAAACCTTTTTATAACCACTTTTAATGAAATTTTTTTATAAGTCCCTTTTCTTAATCTCTATTCTTTTCCCACTCACTTTCCCATCCTCTATTTCACAATTTGAAAAATTTGAAAAATTTAAAAAATTTTGAAAAACTAGAAACTTTAATTGTTTACTGCGTAATTTTGATTACAGTCTGTTCAACAAGAACGGGTACGCGATTTCTTCTACAGTTTAAGCTTAATGAACTGAATTATTTTTGGGCCTGAAAGAACGTTTCGAGCACTACGTCGCACTTACCTAATAAGTGGTCCCCAGTTCCCGTTGTTATCTATAATAGCTATAATATTATCTATAATAGCATCTTTTCGGCATGCTTGCAACCAGATTTTGAGCATACTGTGCAGGTAAAGAGCGCTAGATCTCCTTGATCTTTCGAGATAGCTGTGTCAGTGTGAAGACACGTTTTCCTGCAAGCCTCCCCTTGATGTAACCCCAAACGTTTTCAATCGGGTTGGCATCTGGAGAGTATGATAGCCAGTCCATAGTCTCGATACCATTTTCAGCTTTCCATTCTTGACAGAGAAGGAAATCTACTCGGCACGACGGTTCGCGTTAAACTGAGACGAAACAAATATTGCGACGTAGTGCTCGAAACGTACTTTCAGGCCCAAAAAGAATTCAGTTGATTAAGCTTAAACTGTAGAAGAAATCGCGTACCCGTTCTTGTTGAACAGACAGTATTTTGGAGAAAATACCATTGAAGATCCAGGCCGATACTGAAGAATGAAAATTCGAATCAATCAAGGCGACCCTCGATGACCGTTCAAATCGGCATGGCGTGGAAAAATTCAAATTCAGCGTCCTTCAAAAATCGATGTAAAATCTCCAAAAATGTTAACTCTGCTTGGCGGTATAAAGAAAATGTGCTCTCAAAATGGTCCAGAATCCCAGAAAATGTGCCACTTGGTGACTGGTGATGAAATTGACAAAAGAATCGTTTACCGTAGCGAAGTAGACGTGAGGTGGATTTTGGAGCAATAGTGGACTCGTCCACTTTTCGTCACTTCAGAATGTAGTTTTTATGCACAGAAGATTGCGTAAAGTTCTTTAGTCGGGGTCACCAGTTATAGAGAAAAGATGTGGTCCCTATATATATTATTATTTAAGTCCTATTCTAGGTTAGGATCGAAAATAAGTTACAGTCCGTTCAACAAGAAACGTTGGTCGATTTCTCGAAAACTATTACAGATTTTTGAACGTTCTTTTTTTTAAATTAAGGTACTTTCAAAGGACTACGGCGCTGTTGCCAAGTCGTTCTAGTATCGCTCGAACCGTTCGAGAGAACGCAAGTGAATTAAAATGAGTTCCGTTTACGCCAAACGTTTTGAAGCTGTCTTTTTGTGTACCCATCCAAAAGGACCACATATGTCCTACAGCGCGGCTGCTAAATACATCAAGAAGTCGGAGAAGTTCGTAAAGAGGTGGGTTGCGCGGTATAAAGTTTATAAAAGAGTCGACGACCTTCCCGAAAGAGGCAAATCTCGAGTAACAACCAGCAAGGAGGATAAAGCGATCGTGCAGCTGTTCAAGCGTACCCCTACCCTAAGATTGCGAGATGCCAAGGCTATACTAACCAACAAGGGAGTCTACATTAGTATCAACACCATTCGACAGCGTTTGGCTTAATCGAAGATACAGTACCGTACCACGAGGCAAAAACCCCTGCTCCCAGAAACCCATATCGAAAAACGAAAGGCATTGGCTGCGGAAAATCTCCACTGTGACTGGTCAAACGTTATTTTTTCTGGTGAAGCGTCGTTCTGGGCATGGGTTCCAATAAAGTATGTCTGGTCTACGGCAGGCAGTAGATTTCTCCAGCGGACCGTTAAACACCCAGTGAAGATCCATGTTTGGGGATGCTTCTCCGAGCACGGTTTTGGATGTTTAGAGCTCTTCACCGAGAACCTCAATGCTCAGAAAATGCTCCAAATATATCAACGTGGTCTTCTAAGGTCTGCTAAAAAGATGTTTGGAGTCGATAATGCCGATTGGATCTTGCAAGAGGATAACGATGCTAAACATCGAAGCCGTCTCTGCACCGCTTGGAAAGCGGAAAATGACATCACAACCTTGGACTGACCATCACAGTCCCTAGATGCAAATCCAATCGAGAATGTCTGGAGCGTTTTGAAGAGGAAGCTTGCTGGAAAACCTGTATTCACCCTAAAACAGCTGCCGCAAAAAATCAAAAAGATATGGCTAGATTTACCAATGGACTACACTGAAAAATTAGTGGAAAGCATGCCAAAAAGGTGCCAGACCATTCTGGACAACGATGGGGACTGGACCATCTATTAGGTAGTAGCGCCGTAGTGCTTTGAAAGTACTTTAATTTAAAAAAAAAAACGTTCAAAAATCTGCAATAGTTTTCGAGAAATCGACCAACGTTTCTTATTGAACAGACTGTACACCACAATTCAGTCACTAAATTGATTTATTATATAAGACATGCGCATTGCACGCGCAGTCGCCAGAACGTCTTACTCCAGCTACGGTCGGTTACCAAGTGTGTGAAGCAATATGGCGTTGCAAAGTACACGAAGTGGGGATGAGAGATCAACCTCCCGCGAACGTAAAGTACATAAAATGGTAGACTGGAAAACTTATATCTTATTCCGTAGACACGAATTATACACAATGATAGAGAGGAAACTCTCTATTGAAAACGGTCATCAGTGATTCCCTACACGGTCACTAACACACCGGTGGCCTCTCGATCAGGTACACAAGCGGCGCCCCTGATTGGCCCAGCTTAATCATTTTATAACTCTAAAAAAAAACTTCAATCCATGTTTGCCAAACGAATTTTCGATTTGTTTTTTTTTTGTGTTTTATACAGCCATATAGGTCCAGACAGTTAGAACTGGGACACCCTGTCTAACGAGTAGTTTAGCATTATGTCGAGTCTTATCCGTAACCGTATGCTTATGAAGTTTCTAGCTATTCTGGTTAACAATAAACTTTTAATTTATTTTTGTTAAAATTCTTGTGTACTTTACCTCTCTTAGATTCAACTCTAATTGTAAGACAATTTCTGCACTGCTATAGTCTATACGAGACTATAATCATTTTGATTTTCTGTGATAATATTTTCACTTAATTAAAATAATAAAGTTTAAATAAATAAAAAGACTGAAATTGTTATAAGATAAATATATCTTTACTTTACTAAATTAATGAAGGCATTGCAAGGAAAAAAATCTGCCCGCTTCGCGGGCACATTCGCATCTCGCGCGGCTCGCTTCGCTCGCAAAAGTGAGCGCGCCTACGGCGCGCGGGGGGTTGAATATAGTTCAATCGTCGCGCTTCGCGCGCTTGTGCCCTGCAGGAAGCTTGCACCTTACAGGACGCTCGTACCTATATGTTTTTTTTAAATTACTTTAAATTTATATTTAATTAAATTAAATTTAAATAAAATTAAATTACAGCTTTGAATGTAAAAGAAAACTAATTTACTTAAGGTTCTATCGACCTTAAGGAGCTCGGCTCTGTTTAACAATATTCTTCATGATTAAAAGGAAAACTATCCATCCTATTGAAAAATGGTCAAAAGAGAACTTATAGATCTTTTTAAGACGAATAATCACAGGCACACGAAAAAAAAAAAAGTCATGTCCATTAGACGAGATAAACATTTCTATACGTTTTTGGGGTCGCTGAATCCGAATCCGGGGTTGGTTTGACTCGGTCAGGTCGCGTTTTGTTCCTAACCTCAAAAAATCATGAAAGTTGAAACATTTAAGGAAACGCCCAGAAAGCAAAGCGATTTATATGTTTTTAGGGTCGCTAAGTCTAAATTTTAAGGTCTTTTGACTGGGCGAGGTCCCGTTCCATTCTTCACAAAAAAAAAAATTAAAACACTTAAACTAGTTTTTGATATCAATTGTTCGTATTGAGCACTCAGTACATAGAACTTGTTAGTCATTCTTTGAGCATGGCTATCAGTCTGCGGCACAAAATCCTGCTGCCTTAACAAATACTGTGACGATGACAACTGCTCCGAAAGGGGATGTGTAGAA
>CAJFCP010025980.1:85449-99782 GCA_904066005.1 Synergus itoensis | reverse complement strand
TGTGCATCATCACAAAAATGAAAAATTGTAGAGATATGCCCATATATGTGTGTATTAATACCATTTAAATAGATTGGAAATAATGATTATTTTTCCCGATTAGTCAGAATCTGTTGAACAAAAAAAAAGTGAAATAAAAGTTAAAATACTAAAAAAAAAAACGATGATAGAAGTGGTAAAAGAAAAGAACGTTGAAAAGACTGGCAAGATGACTTGATACACTTTATGGTCTGAGAAAGGGAATGATGGCAAACGATGGTGACGAAGTGAGAGTGCCGTGTAAGTAGAAACACTCATTATGTAGTCAGACTGCCAAGTGCCTTCAAAGGGTCTCTCTCTCCCTTTCTCTTCATCTAGAGTCTCTTCACTTCCACAATCCACAGTACTATGGAAACTCAGATCTCAGGTCAGTCTGCGCCAGCGCTTCTATGTGCAATCTCTCCACGTAATGCCAGCTCTGACTTATTGTCGTGACTAATTGCAACACGAGCAGGTAAAATGTTTTTTCTTTCTCAAATTGTTGCTGTTACTAAAGAAGTTATTTGACTCGATGTTCTATATACACATTTGAAAGGCATTATCGTTACAGGAAATTTTCAACTTATCTGAATTATTGTATTTCTTTTGTTATCTTAATTGCATTCAACATTTTATTTTAAAGGAGTTCTCTGATGTAAATGCGTAAAGATAGGCACATTTTCAATAATGTGCTTATTTTAATGCTGGATATGAAAAAAGTAAAGATGGTGAAAACGTTGCTTTTTGAACGCCGTACAAGATTGTCATATCAACTTTTTGAATTTTCTTGAAAAATCTAAAACTCAAATTTTGAGACAATTAACGGGAGATACAGGATCGGCGGACCATTAGTTGTCTGTCTTTCTTACTCATTAAAAGCCGTAAATGTAAACAAATGAGAGAAAGCGAGACACTCATATTGATGGAAATATGTGTGTTTCGCTTGCTCTCATTTGTTTACATTTTCAGCTCTTTAATGAGCAAGAAAGATAGACAACCAATAGTCCACCGACCCTGACGAGATACGAAAAAAAGTTAAGGTATACAAATTGTTGCTTTTACGAAAACCTTTAAACTTTCACTTGAATATTTTTTGTAAGAGGCATAGTTTGTTTTCTAAGCATGTAAAATGATTCTGAAACATTTTAAATTTAATTTTTGACAAAATAACGCGAGATAAGAAAAAAAGTCAAAAGATTAGTATTGGTGCTTTTAAAAAGTCAAATTAAGATTGTTTTTTTTAGGACCTATTGTAAATCATGAATATAATTCTTTTTTGTAACACATGCACGGAATGTTCGATTTTCGAGGGATGTACCATATAGCGTTGCACAAAGTGACTAAATTCTAGAACTGCGTTAAAACACTGTTATAATAAGACTTTTTGTAATTGTTACGTATGTGTACTTTGAGCAAGATCGACTTTTTTTAACTATTGCGCATGCTTACTTTGAGCAAGATCGACTTTTTGTAACTGTTGCGCATGCGTACTTTGAGCAAGATCAACTTTTTGTAACTGCCGCGCATGCGCACTTCTATTCTAAATTAATTTCCAGAAGAGCCAGAATTCAGTATAGTAACATAACCTCACTGCTGGCTTTAGTTGTCAAAAACTTAATTACTCGCACCTGATATTTATAAATGGTTGATCAGTTACGCGTAATTTGTTCATTTTTTACGTGTAATACGTAATTTACATGTAAGAAACTACGTAAATTACCTTCTCGTTTTTATTGCTTCTCAAATCGAACATTCCATGCATTTATAATAAAAAGTATCGTGTGAAACTGGTATGGAAAGTAGGCAGTCATAACTCTTGCGAAGTTTACCGTACTTGCCATCGGCTCATATACGGCTCGTTTACGGCTCGTTTTCGGCTTGCCTCCAACTCGCCTCCGACTTGCCTCCAACTTGCCTCAGATTCGCCTATGGCTCGTATAGTAAACTTCACACTCGTTTGGAACTGCCTACTTTCGGCACTTGTTGCACAATATACTATTAATCGCATTTCTAATTATTTATTTGAATCTATTATATCGCGTGCATTAGAGCCGCGCGTGAAGCCCTCGATGAGAATATGTCCGCAAAGTGGGAAGATTTTTTTGATTTGTAAAGGTCTGAATTTCAAAAAATTATGAAAATTTTCCAAATTCGAAAACTTAATTCATCCTATTTAGTTCTAGAACTACTCTTTTACTCTTCGTCGGATTGAAGTGTACACGATGCGGTTGTTCTCAACATGAAATCCGGTGAGAAATCTTCGAATCTCCCACAGCTATCGATCATTTACGGAATGCCCAGGCCGGTCAACAGGGATTTACTGTGAAAAGCTCTGCACGTGTGCCATTTGAGAAAGTCTCTTTTTAACTTGGTGCTCTTTACCAGTTTTTCTTTGCCTAAAGATTTTAGGTCTCTGAGAATCTACGGATCGTTAGCGAGGAACATTAGCGAACGGTCATCCTTCCTGGTCCTTACTTAGAGGGAAACTGAAGATAGGTTTTTTTTTTTCGTAAAAACACTCATCGCTCGATCACTGCCCTTTTATTTCCTTATTTGTCAGGATACCGTGTTTTTCGGCTAATCGATTTGTCCTCGCTTAGCGATGAAAACAAATAAAAGAAAAAAACGGAAGTGAAAATTGGTTGCAGAGAAACTTTTACGACGATAAAATTTAGCTTTATTTCGGCGAAAAATTCCCCCGAGTTAGTTAAAACTAACGTACTGTGAGATTTTTTGAGACAACTTTTTTTAAATTTACAAATTCTATGTATTGATATTCGTAGTACTAAGAAATTCGGGGTGGAGTTCCGAATAGTGTAAACCTCTGATCTTCTTGGGTCTCCGTATACTTATGTATTTTGACGCGCTAATTACGAAAATGATAGTGGAAATTGGCGACTAGTAAAAAACCATAAAAATAATTGTTTTTTGCATTTATCTCAACTAATATGCAAAATTAGAAAACATATCTCAAACAAAAGTTGTAGACTACTTCGAAATACACATTTTTTTTATTTAACCATTTTTTTTTGCGAGTAATAGTTTCCGAGAAAATCAATGTTACAAACATTTCCCTCGTATCTCTATTGGTTTCGGTTCGGTACCTACTTACACTCTTCACTCTTTACCATTCCCTTTGCCATTTCCTTTATCATTTCCCTTTACATTCCCTTTGCCATTCCGTTTGCCATTTCCCTTTGCCATTCTCTTTACTATTCCATCTGCCATTTCCCTTTGCCATTCCCTTTGCCATTTCATCTGCCATTTCCCTTTGCCATTCCCTTTGACATTCCTTTTACCATTCCCTTTGCCATTCCCTTAGTCATTTCCATTTACCATTCCCTTTATAATAATTTTCTTTTACAATGATTTCCATTTAGAATGTGAAGAGCCATGGTATATTGGTTTTTTAAAAATGAAAATAGATATATTTGATTTTCTCGGAAACTATCACTCACAGAGAAAATTATTTAAAACAAAAAATGTGTAATTCGATGATGTCTACAACTTTTGTTTTAAAAATTTAAAAAAATTTTGCATATTAGCTAAGATAATCGCAAAAAACCATGATTTTTATGGTTTTTACATGGTTTCTCAATGAAAATTGACTAATCGTCAATTTTCACTATCATTTTCGTAATCAGCACGTCAAAATACATAAGTCTACGGAGATCCAAAAAAATCAGAGGTTTACACTATTCAATACTTATGACTTTTATCGATAAAATTAAATTGTCAGACTTATGTATAACATTTTGAAACTTCAAAGAAACGATCGTAAATTGAAATTTTATGCCAAACAACGCACGATATTAAAAAAAGTCAAGAGATGAAAAATATTGCTTTTCTTATTGGTATAAGAACTTTTTAAATTTTCCTGCAAAATCGAAAATTCAAATTTTGAGCCAAATAACGCGAGATACAGAGAAAATGATAAGGAACATAATTATTGGACTTAAACTGTCTACAAATTGCCCCTTGACCATTTTTTGATAGAGTAAGAAGATTTTTTAGTTTTAATCCTGAAAAATGTTGTTAAAAAATAAAAAATAAAATTCTCCCCCCGAAAAATGTGAGACATGAGAAAATTTTACAAAAATAACATAGAGTCTCGAAGTTTAACGACTACATACTACAGCGCGAAGCGCTAGGAACAAATCGCGCGTCGTAGGCACGCTCAAACTAGTTGACTATTTATTTGCATTTATTATATGGTGATCAGAGTCAACCGCCAAGCGCGAGGTTTAGGTATTGCTCATCTAGATCATTGCTCATCAATCATGATGATGACCATGTCTGGTGTCACGAATTACTCCGATACCGGGGTAAATCGTGACAGAGTATGGGTCAATTCATGACACTGTTTTCAATCAACTGTATATAATGAACTGTACTATAAAATCAATCAAATACTGTACATAATGAATTGTAATTACTAAAATTTATTGTTTTATGAAACATCATAATGACTTTATTGATTTATTGAAGAACTCATAATATTAATGTAATGCGAAAACATTTTTATTAAGCAAATTTTACATGAATCAGAATGAAAAGAAAAAAACATGATTAAGAAGTTACAATCTGTTACATTTCTCGGGCAATCGTGTGCATCACACGTATATGTCAAAACAGTAGGTAATATGTATGGGAATTAACGAAATACCCCGGGTGCTCATGTCACAAATTACCCCAGTGTCATGTGTCATTTTTCGATTTAAATAACATCCATATAAGATAATAGTGCATACATTTTGTGTTCCACATATGTGCATAACAATCTGGAGAACAAGTTTTATTTACCGCACGGTATTCCCAACTAAAGAATTCGTGGTAAAAACAAAAAATCAAAAATCTCAAAATTTTACTTTTACGATACGGAAATACCTTTACTGTCACTAAACACGAATCACAGCATAGGCGCTAGTCAAACTTCGCAACAACCTAGAGGGCCACTAGAGTCACTTACGGTAATTTTTTCAGATTTTTCTTGGCACATGGATTCAGGTGACGCTTATATTTCAAATTTTCCCGTTATCACGAATTGCCCCGGTCTCCCCTATATGTAGTAAACAAATGATAGTATGCGAGTCACTCGTATGCAGAAAACCGTCAATTGTTTTCTACGTGCGAGTGTCACTCTGTTATCGGAATTTCCTATGCTAGTTTCACCCCATATGATAAAAGATCTCGCGTTGTGCTGAAATTTGTTTGATTCTAATTCTCAAGCGTAAAAATCTTAGAAGAATTATTTAAAATTAGTCAATATGAATTAGCGCGTAGAGCGCTCTTGATCAACGATTACAGATAAAAATAACCTATATGGAGAGGAAAAAATAATGATTCGAAACAAAACGAAGAACGTTATTTCTTTCCTTTAAAGAAGATATAACTTACAATATA
The DNA here is from genome assembly GCA_904066005.1 of Synergus itoensis. Lineage (NCBI taxonomy): Eukaryota > Metazoa > Arthropoda > Insecta > Hymenoptera > Cynipidae > Synergus > Synergus itoensis. Next base: position 94,361 of record CAJFCP010025980.1, on the reverse strand, counting down.
CAAGTTACGTTTTTTCAGAATCTCTCAAGAAGAAATAAAAATTGGTTCGAAAAACAACATCAGTGTTTGTATAGTATCACTACCAAATTGAAAAGCTTGGCTTTGCAGTACGAGTTGGAGTTGCTTTGACTTCCCTTCGGATTAAAACTCTCTATTTTTCTTTTCTTTTCCCACTTGGAATTTTTTCCTTTTGTGTCTTCCTCGGCTTTTATTTGAAACAGCAGATCCTCCGCGAAACAATCGATTGCAGTGGATTGCAGCAACACCGATATCGAACTGTGAATATATATATACATATATATATATACATATATATATTGCACTCTTTCGAAGATCGGGCTCTGATTTTCTAATCTTTTGAACAAAAAAAAAAAAAAAAAAAAAAAAAAAAAACAGGTGGAAAGGGAGATGTATTTTATAGAAAATAGCAATGGAGAAAACAGGTGAAATTCTTCTAAATTCAACGGAAACCTTTGGAATACTATCCAATTTTTCCGAATTCCATATTTCAATTTTATTTTTATTTATATATTCTGGTGACGAATTCCTTTTCGTTATGTCCAATTATTGCTTTAAAGGAATAATTATGGATAGATGACGGATTAAAACGGAAAGAGTATCAATCCGTTTATTTTCAGCTAGATATACTAAAACTAGCTGTCAAGTTGTATCAACTTTTGTGCTCATTCAATGAGCACTTTGCTTCCTGTAAGCAAATATAATTTGCTTCCTCATAGAGGAAGCATTAAGTATTTAATTTTCTTTACATCAGCATTAAATTTTAATTATTTGAGAAGTTATATTCGAAAAACTCTTTTTCGAAAATTACAATAAAGCATAACTTTCTTATTTTTGAATGAAATGGATTAATCTTATAGGTCAATCGACTCGGCTGGACACAAGGAATCTTCATTTCCCTAATACCAACCTTAAATTTTTATTATTTGAGAAATTATAGTTGAAAAATTGAAATTTTAAAAAATAATTTTTTACAACTTTCTTATTTCTCAATGAAATGCATTAATGATATAGGTCAATCGATTCATCTCGACACAAAGAATATTTATTTTCCTTACGTCAGGTAAAAAATTTGATTATTTGAAAAGTTATAGTTGAAAAATTAATTTTTGAAAATACAATTAACCATAACATCCTTATTTTTTAATGAAATGCATTAATCATATAGGTCAATCGATTCGTCTCGATGAAAGGAATCTTCATTTTCGTTACATCAACTTTAAATTTTGAATATTTGAGAAGTTATAGTGAAAAAATGAATTTTACGAAAATTATAAAAGTACAAGAAACTTGTAAAATTTAATATTTTGGTAAACCATTGTAAAAAAATTCAACTTGGTAAATTGTGGAATAAATATGCCAAATTTCATCAATTTTTCTACACGCGTTCTAAAGGTATTGCAGGATCGTTAAAAGCGTGACACACACACACACACACACACACACATCCGGATAATTTTTCAGGACATCATATTAGATATATTCCACTTAAAATATGTTCAAAAAAACCTTTTTTTGGAAACTGGATTTTTGTCACCACTACAAAGCTTCCTGTATGAGGAAGCAAAATATTAATTGGACTTAAACAATTTTTGTGCAGGGGTTAATAGCAAAAAAAAAATCTGCCCGCTTCGCGGGCACATTCTCATCGCGCGCTTCGCGCGCGGCTCGCTTCGCTCGCAAAAATGAGCGCGCCTACGGCGCGCGGGGGGTCGAATATAGTTCGGTCGTCGCGCTTCGCGCTCCGAAAATATTTACACGTCGCGCTTCGCGCTCCGTGTTGCGCGCTTCGCGCGCTTGTGCCCTGCAGGAAGCTTGCACCTTACAGGACGCTCGTACCTACATGTTTTTTTTAAATTACTTTAAATTTAAATTTAATTCAATTAAATTTAAATGAAATTAAATTACAGCTTTGAATGTAAAAGAAAACTAATTTACTTAAGGTTCTATCGACCTTAAGGAGCACATTCTCATCAGGGCACTCGCGCTTCGCGCTCGATATTTGATTTAAACCTTGCGCTTCGCGCTCGGCTCTGTTTAACAATATTTTTCATGATTAAAACGAAAACTACTCATCCTATTGAAAAATGGCCAAAAGAAAACTTGTAGATCTTTCTAAGACCAATAATTATGTTTCTTATCATTTTCTCTGCATTTCGCGTTATTTGGCTCAAAATTTGAATTTTCGATTTTTTAATGAAATTCAAAAAGTTGTTATGCCTATCCTATAGGGCGTTCAAAAAGAAACATTTTTCATCTTTAGACTTTTTTTCATATCGTGCGTTTTTTGGCTTCTAATTTAAGTTTTCTTTCATTTTTTTTGGATTTTCAAAATGTTATAAGTCTTTCAATTTTTTTTTTATCCAAAAAAGTCATTAAGAAAAATTGTTCGACTTTTTGAGTAGTACGAACATCCGTCATTAGAATTTTTAAATTAAAAAAAAAAGTGGTATCAAAAATTTTCAAAATGCTCCAACTTTTTGAATTTTTATCCAAAATGGCTGGCCAACGAACTTGACCTTCATTTTAGGACACTCAAAGAGTATACCAAAGGCCAATCCAATCGGTCAATTCTTTCGAAAGTTATCGTGCTCACAAACTAAAAATCTACAGACAGACAGACACACAGACACACAGACAGACAGACACACAGACAGACAGACAGACACATTCGTAAAAACATGTTTTTCGGGTTCAGGGGGTCCCAAAACGTGGACATTTGACAAAAACTGGGGAGGTCAAATTTTACCCAAATCTAATACCTTCTCTGATGAGAATGTAATACATTCAACCCTCCGAGGGCCCATCTTGGATTTTCTATATAAAAATGCCGCGTTGGTCCTCGAATGGCCGATATTCAACTAAGACATAAGTGGGGGACTTTACACACGGGCAGAACAACATTGAACCTTTTAAAATAAGTTGATACTCTCACTTAAATAGTTATGTTCCATGTTGAATACAGTAGCTGTAATTAACGAGTCCGTTTAGCAGAAATTATACTCTCAGAAACTCCACATGAGTTCGAATCGGCTTTCCGTAAATTCGAAATATCAATAGACCGGAAAATCCATTGACGGTGGTCGATCAATAAGCGGATAGGTGGTATAATATTACCTATATTGCTTGTTAATTGTTAATAGTCATTCAAAATCAAGAATCAGTATCTATATTAATTGCAAACCCCTTAACTAATTAATCTATTTTTTCTGTATACACATACGTATGTATATGAGGGGTTTTTATTTTTCAGATAATTTTTTTGTGGACTCTTCGTATTGTGCATCTCTATTTAATTTATACGCTTGCTTCCGTCTGGAAAGATATAGATGGATGGACAGTAGGATGGTCCTTATTCTTTGATATTGGCTTCTTCTTGGTCTCACCTCCTATTTTTTTGTAATTAAAAAAAAAATTATCTCCACCAAATTTGAGCTGAATTGGTTAATAATAACATGAGTCCCAAATTAGTTCTTCACCCTTTCTTCCCACAATGTGCCAGCAAAAACCCACCTACTTGCTCTTTTTTCCCTTCATAACGCTCAAAACTAATCCTAATGATAACATTAGTATCTTTCCACAGATTTTGACAGTTTTTGACAGTTTGATGTCAATTTTTACTTTCAAATTCCATCGACCTTAAAGGGTTAGTACCAAATTTTTCTCCTTTTTTTTGAGAATTTTTTTTTTCAAATTAAAATTTATATTACAGATTCTAACTTTCCTCACATGAATATACATAGATATAAAATACTAATACAAAATTTTTTTTTAATTATTTTTAATGATAAATCTGGCTGGTATGGCTGCCTGAAGTTACCCATTTTAAAAACTGGTCGTCATGATATCTCAAGTTTGGAGGCTCGGAAACACAAAAATCAATGAGATTTATAAAGAATAAACTTGTCTTTATCGCATGAACTAGGATAGTTGAATTCCGAAAAAAAGATAAATTCAAAATAGGCGACTTGAAAATTTTCCACCTTTTTTTTTACCGTAAATTGTTTAAAAATAGGTCTAAATATTAATCAATAATTATGATTCTAGTTCATGCGATGAAGACATGTGTGTAGAATAACATATCCAAATTTCAGCCCGAACGATCCAATAGTTTTTTCTGAATCATGGCGACCAGATTGAAAAACGTCGTTTCGAGAAAAACGCGATTAAAGTTTTTGTTCTAAAATACAGGGTGATCCATTTTAATTTATAAGTATCTTCTAAAATACTTTATTTACGAAAAAATGGTTTAGAAAAAAGTTGACCAGGACCGAGAGGGCCATTTAACTGTACCATCAATTTTGACCTTTTGTTCAATTTTCAAGGTCATTTAAAGGTCAAGACAATTTTTTTAATTGGAACCCCTATTTTTAACTTACGTTGTTTTGCGTTTTTTGACCTGTTCTCGATATTTTTGACCAAAATAACGATTAACCCAACAATTCTACATATGTTTATTATAAGAATTTGCACTTTTTAGAAAATCGATTTTTCAAAAATTTTATTTGGTACTAACTCCTTAAAATGCACAGCTTATTGACTTAAAGATACATTAGCATAGATAACCTTGATTTGATTGCATTCACTCGAAAACTTTGACTTTCAAGATTTGGTAGATAACTTTAAAATGATTGATATTCTCGAAAACAGATTTGAGCAAAGATGATCCGAAAAACGCGTCACTGGTGTGAATCCGTGCAAAGTTTTAGTATGACAGTCTCGTGTCCAGTCGAATCTCTTGATTTTTATAATCCTTTACCCTTTTTGTTTTGTCATCTAGATCCAATCAAAATTAGTGTTGCAATATTCGGAAGTTCATGTGCTCCAGAGAGCAGTCATATAAATATCTGAAATGATACAGTTTCGACATAGAGGCTGTTTATTGCCCTATAGGTTGAGAAACAAAGGGATTCTAGGAAAGAGTGCTGATTTTAATTTTGGTGAGAGAGGAGACATGGAGTATCAAGTGATCGTACCCGTGTAAAAGTGAGCATTTAATTTTTGCATAAAAATGATTCTATCAAAATTATATACTCTCAAATCAATTTCCTTGGTATAATAAATCATTTCAGTATGTCTAATTTCTGTACAATCATTTTTATATATAAATTATGTAAAATATTTTTACATGGGTAAATTATAATTTCTATCTATACATATGAGGTTTGTTTCGTAGTGGTTTGCGTAATTGGTTTGATAACATATTTTAGGAAATCGTAAATTGGATCTATTAAAGTATGTCATCAAATTTTATGTGACGCTAGTTCGGAGGTCGAATGATTAATGAGATTCATAATTACAAAATTAAAAATAATTGGATAGCATTCTAAGGAATTGAATAAAACTCAAGTGAATCAGATATAATTCAAAATAATTGGATGAAACTCATTGGCTTCGTGGAACTCATTGGAATGCATGGATTATGATAGAATTCAATGGAATTGGGTGCAACTCAAAGGAATTTAATAGAATTCAATAGAATTGGATAGAATTAAAAGAAAATATATAGAAATTAGAGGAATGGAATGATAAGAAACTGGATAAAATGCACACACCCCGGACGTCAAAAAAAACTAAATTCAAAGGAATCGGATAGAAATCTAAGAAATTGTAAAGAATTCATAATGATTGGATAAGGTAAAGGAATATTCGATAGAATTTAAAATAATTTGATAGAGTTTTTTCGCGTGGAAATCCATCTGTCCATTTGGATCGATGAAAGCTCTAAATTTAATGTCAGAAATGGAAACAAAGAAATGAGATATAAGAAAAGTTATTTGCAGTCCTCTACTTTATAAAGTGGGAATAAATGGAGAATGTCAGAATGTCTAAAAACTGTTTCAAAATTTGTTTCCTACTGCATGAATATCAAATTCGAAGTAGAGAAATCTCGAGGGACCATAATCATGAGCATCGTCGTATCGCAGCTCTTGAATCCCCGGGAGGCTCGTCTGAATTTCGGGATTAAAACCACAATTAGGCAACTGCTGGGATCTGAACTCAAGCTACACTCAGGGCTGTAATTAACATAGAGCCTGAACTGACTCGGTGTACATACATCTTCACCCGAGCCTCGCACTTGCAATGAGCTTCGAACGTACCTCTCTCTCTCCCACAACTGCCGTGTCTATATAACTATCATGCGATTCTCAACACGAACAAGCATAGATGGTTATCACCCGGAAATCTATCCTCGACGAAATCAGGGTATTATTTGCACGCACATCTATTTGGAACTCGATATATTTCAAATTGGTAGTCTTCATAAACTTGTTGCTCTGGTTATAGAAATAGAAACAAAAGCTTACAGTCATTATAGAAACCCTCATAAAAAGATATAACATATAATCGGTGAATAAAATCCCAAAAATACCTGTGTAATATTTGTCACCACCTACGAATTGAGTGTTTTGCTTGCTCACAGCTTTTCCGCGCAATGTTTGAAAATTTTTTTAAACATCATGCTAGTTCAGTGGAACGTAGGCTATTGAAATTTCATTGATTTGACACTGTGCTTTGATTTATAACTTAGCAAGAAAATCTCAAAGTCGTGTCACCGCTTTCACAATTCAAATGTCCACTCCTGGGTCTGGAGTTGTAGAAAGTACGCGCAACTACCTAGTTCAAAAATCTTTCGATTTTGCTTCCTCATAGAGGAAGCTTTGTAGTGCTGTCAAAATCCAGTTTCCAATAAAGGGTTTTTTTGAACAAATTTCAAGGGCAATATATCTAATATGATGTCCTGAAAAATTTTCCGGATGTATGTATGTATGTATGTATGTATGTATGTATGTATGTATGTATGTATGTATGTATGTATGAATGTATGTATTGTGAGGTGGTATATTTTATACCACGCACATTTTTCTGTTTCTACTTAACTTAACTTTCTTTCGCGAATAAACTCCAAGCACAGAGTCACTCTCGTTGCTTGCATGCAACTTATCAGCTGATTGGAACACGTGAGCTCTTGAACAATCAGCTGATTACTAAACAACAGTCCGTAACCTGGAAATCACAATTACTCATTTCACACACTTACATTTGTCACATTTATTCTGTTCACATGATTCACTCTGAGCCATGGGGGCTCAGAACTACACTCTCACACACACGCACACACCAACACTGACGTCTTTCCGCATTGTTAGAGGCCCGAAGATAATCCTGGTCTAAGTGCATGGATGTGATTCCCGTTCACGCAAACGACCAGAAAGATGACATCTCTGCTCAGCTGTCATTTCGATCTTGGATCAGCCGGCTGGCTGAGAATTTATTACATTCGGCGCCATCTCTGGGCCTAGCGCGTCATCGAGGATCGACCGTCGGCGGGTTATCGTTCATCGGTGGTTTACCTTGCGACTTACCACCTAAGTAGAATTAATTAGTTTAGTCTCGCGGTGCTACCTGCTTCCGAGCACGCCAAGAGACAGGAAGAGAGAGGTTAGCTCGTTCACTCTGTGCTCGAAGTCCTAAGCGTCATTACGCATAATTTCTTAAGTGCCTTTTCATTCACTATTTTCACAAAGGAATTTCCCTGGATTGCTGGAGTCAACCCAGTCGTATTTATTTATTATTTCGGCTAAATAGCCTATTATTGAACTGACTGCCCGGTGGGCACAAAATTTAGCGACGTCTTTACGACATCGTTACGACAGTTTTACGACATCGTAAAGACACCCTTTGTCCATGTCGTTAAGATATCTTTACGATATCGTAAATACGTCATAGGATTTGGCGACGTCTCTACGATATCGTTACGACATTTTTACGACATGGACATAGGATGTCTTTACGATGTCGGAAAAATGTCGTAAGAATGTCGTAAAAACGTCGCTAAAGTTTGTGCCCACTGGGTGGATTATACCTGGAGTAAATAATGTACGGAAATACTCTCTTCCAGTGTGATTTAAATTATCTCAATTTTGATATTGTTCTCTCAAGTCAGATTTCTTTATTACTCAATGCCTTTCGCCGGATAATAATCCGTATTTTTGTTAATTTCATTGTTGTTAGAAATTATCACTCTTGTAGCCTGTGAAGAACAATGGTTCGTATCTTTTAGGCTAATTGCTAAAATCATTATTAAATTAATTCGAGAATCAATTGTGATGTTATTATTTTATTAGTTTCTGAATAAATCTATGTTTTTGTTCTTTTCTAAATTAAGTGATTATTCAATGATTTTCCCTTACCCCGCCCTCTCCGCGGTCTGTTCTAGTTAGGGTTATACCATATAATGAATTTACTAAACTCAATTTCAATCGTACTTTTGTTTATTTTCTGGAAAATAAGCTGGCGCTCAAATTGGCTTAATTAATTGATTTAATTACTTCATTTAATCATAGTAATTCATTTAAATTCAAATTATAACTCGAAAAAGGGTTATAGTATGTATGTCACTATCCTGCAATATCTTGAAAACGCGTGGAGATAAATTATCGAAATTTAGCACACTTATTACACTATGTACCTAGTTGAATTTCTTACAAGGGTTTAACAAAATATTTAATTTTACAAGTTTTACGTACTTTTATAATTTTAGTGAAACTCATTTTTCGACTATAGCTTCTCAAACAATCAAAATTTAAAGCTGATGTAAGGAAAATGAAGATTCCTTTCATCGAGACGAATCTATTGACCTATATGATTAATACATTTCATTAAAAAATAAGTATGTTATGTTTAATTGTATTTAAAATAATTAATTTTTCAACTCTAACTTTTCAAATAATCAAAATTTTGAGCTGACGTAAGGAAAATAAATATTCTTTGTGTCGATATGAATCGATTGACCTATATCATTAATGCATTTCATTGAGAAATAAGAAAGTTATGATTAATTGTTGTTTGAAATTATATAAATTCTGTATGTTCTCGCGCGTCGAGCCCTC